>JAMZAV010010030.1:0-30977 GCA_024449915.1 Sweltsa coloradensis
CCCCGGGAACCGGGGGACCCAAATAACTACGAAAAAAGTTTCGGCGGGTAGAAAAAAAAACGTTGGCCCGACCAAACCGAAAAAGTCGGCAAACGTCGGCGCGACTATGGTTTTCCCGCGGGAGGGTTGGTCCCTTTTTTTCCTCGTGTTACCACCCAAACTGGCAAAAGAGTTTTTCCACAATTATATCTATCAAATTTCCTTTAAGATTAACAAACCGGTATTGGACAAATAGCAAAGTAAAATAATGGTTTAGTGCACTCTACATAAGCAAAAGTTAGTATGCGGGCACAATTTTTTTTACAAGTCTGAGACAGAAGAAAAGAGTACTTAAAAGGGGGGTTTATATATATTTTTAAACATGTAACGTCTTCTTGCCCTGATGGAGAAAAAACAATTTTTAAATTTTACTTTTATATTGCACATAATTAAATGAGATAATTAAATGAAAAAGTATGGGGTAGCGGATATGAAATATTGCCATCATTTACTTTTGAGACTTCACTGAATAATTGCCCAGTTATTTTTTTAAATACTTCTTTAAAAAAAGGTTAACATGAAATATGTATAGGTTAACTTTTAATAACCATGCCAACAATATCGCAACACATTTTTGTGTTTAAAGTTCGTAAAAAGGCACGTACTTTTTTTCCTAGGGCATTATGTAAATTTGTTGTAACAAAAATGCTAAATCATAAACTACAAAAAAAATTCGTGTTTTGGTTTTTTATAAAAAAGCTAAATCAGGTGTGGGTAGCTGTAAAAGGCGAGGGCCCTGCGCGGGGGAAACATGGGGCCCATCTACTATTACCCGGCGAGGTTTTTAAGCTTTTCCTTCCCCTTCCAGAATCAGGAGGATCCCTTACCCCCTTGTGGCTGTAATTTTTTGAAAGGGCCCAGCCAGTACGTATAAATCAACATGTATTAAATAATTTAAATTTTTTTTATTAGCACATACCTTTTTTCAAAAAAAGCAATTTTTGAAACGCTAAAATGACTATGAAAAAATGACTTAAATTTTGTATCTATTCAAAAGCGATATCATTACCTCTTTGCTGAACAGCACTTTATAAACTTTATAGTTTAAAAAGGGTTTTAGTCGGCGGGCAATAAAAAGTATTCTCAAAAAATAAAAAAGGTTTTTCAACCTATGTCAAAATTTTTTTTAGTGTTTTTTTTACTGCTAATTGAGATAAAATATATTTTTTTATTTTTTGTTTCACATCCACTTGTGTATGCTATCATCTGTCTGAAGTACTCTTTATCACACACATAACAAAAACTTGTAAAAATACAGCCAAACCTTACACACTCAAAAGAAATGAGATCTATAAAAGGGACAAGCTCATCTACCCTTCTACATTTGCGCATTCTTAATTCATAAACGTACAGTGTCCCGTAACAGAATCCTTGAAAAGCTTGTCAAAATAGAATTTGCAATTATTAATTTAAACGTCATAGTTCATCCAAGTCCTTTTTTTAAATTAATTTAAACGTAATATCATGGAAATTCTATTTTGCCAAGCTTTTCAAGGATGTTTTTACGGGACACTGTACGTTTATGAATTGAGAATGCGCAAATGTGGAAGGGTAGTGACGAGCTTGCCCTTTTTTCAATCTCATTTCTTTTGAGTGTGTAATGGTTTGGCTGTATTTTTACAAGTTTTTGTTATGTGTGTGATCTCATTACTTTTTCAAGTACCATTGCAAAATTATTTGTTAAAATATAATAATTTTATCAAAGTTGATTCAATTTCTATGGTATTACCAATTAACAATAGGATGTAAAATATCTAGCGGTCAAAAGATTTTCTTTTTGTAAACAATGTGGTCGATCATTGTCAAGTAACTACAGTTACCGGTACTTGTTGATTATATTCTTGTATAAGGCTTATATTGAAAACTTTATTTGGAAGCCTTCCAGTAAACTTTTTCAACTTTTTCTATCAAAAGACCCCATATCACTATTACCTTAATGTCCATGAAAAATATGAATGTTGTAACCTCACCAGTTTGGTCAGAATCGCGGGCCGATTGATACTGACGAATAAGACGGTAGTAGTAGTAGCAGTTGCTAGCAGTAGCAGTAGCTAAAATCCTTAAAGTGATTTTGAGCATGTTTCAAGCCATTTTTTCACCAAGAAGAAATGCTCGTACCCCAACTAAATTTGTCATGTGTTGTCAGGTACTTAAATCCTCTTGATTTTGATAGTTTTTAAGTTCACATCACGTTTCATGACGGCTGGGTGACACATCGTAATCCCCCTAACCCTGCTTGCTGTATAAGATGCTTGAGTGTGTAGCGCACCGTGGCGTGGCTGCGGCGCCCTAACGGACACCTAGATATGTCTGATGTTTATTTTATGATGCATGTTTCTGATGCCTGTTATATTCTTGACAGTTTTACCATGAAAAACCAAGAATTATTTCTAGTTAATTGTGGCGTGTTTATCTTGTTCCACAGCGGATGTTGTGATCAACATTGTGTGCAAAGCTTGGGCACACAACATTAACAGAAATAGTCACGAGTCACAAGGCACAGTGCACTTTCAGCTCTTGATCGACTAAAATGTTTCCTGGAGGAGGAGATAGAACAGGAAGAGAGCAACACGCATGCTGTGCAAGAAACTGGAGACATGATATGGTCTGAGAGGTCGGATATGTACACTGAAATCACTCGTAGGGTACATAGTGCATACTAGAGTAGTATTGATGAGATTAAATAAACTATGCTTTCGGGATGTTATATGTATACACGAAAATAAATTTTGTGTGATATACTTGGGATTTGAGCAAAACCAATTTTTTTGATTTTACATTATTGAGAATTATGTCTATCACTGTGATCGACATCCAGCATTGGATAAGCTAAAAATATTAAGGTGTAGTGGTGTAGTTTATTATATGGTGAGTAGTCTTAATAATGGTTGTCTTGTAATTAATTTCATATGTAATTACAAATTGATGGTAGAGAGTTAAAATTACGACAGTGTTTTACTCTGATTCGGGAGGTCCCGGATTCAATTCCCGCCGAGACCGGCAATCCCAGGTTTTCCTCAGTCGTTGATGCGGATGCAAGGGAACGAGCCCTCTAAGACATGCCCTCACAATGGTCCTAGCCTCAACATACCTACTCCCAACTTTTGAACAAGGAAGCAATAATTGCCTAACTCCCAAAACTATATAAAGTTCTGACCAATTGATACTGAATTAAAAATTAATGAGCTCTTTTTATTTAAACCATTGCTAACCATAGCCTTTGTTTATCAAATAATAAATTTTGGACCACCCAGCTTTTTTTGCAATAACCCAAGGAAAATTTTTGCATTCGGAAAAGAAGTTATTGAAAATTTCCCTTTCCCTGTATTCCGGCGATTACATACACAGCATGAAACTATTTAACTGATCCACTTCGTTCTCTTGCGTTTATGTTACTTTTGGGCGTTGCTCGCGAAGCGAAGGGGAAAATTTTGGCAAAGGCAAAGGCAAGTTGGCCGCGAGTCAGCAACACTTTTTATATTCACAGATTAATTTTAGGACTCCGTTTTAAAAGAGAAAGATGGCTAATCGTCATTACGACTATTATTGACACGTATACAAATATAAAGTGGAATCGGGGCATGGGCGGAGCAATTTATTTCCTTGTCGCAAAGGGAAAAAGATGTAGTTTATGTTTCTTGCGAGGCCTCGCGCCTTTGCTAGAAAACGCACGCTGATTGGTCAACGCGCCTTCGCTTCGCGAGCAACGCCGAACATGTAAACGCACCTTTCTTGTGAAGATATGTTATGCATGCATGAAGTATACAGTGTACATACTTTATTTTTATATTTTTTCCTTGAAAATGGTTGCGTGTAAATTACCAACTTGATGACCTAAATGACAAGTAAAATTTTGGTTCTCAATAGTAATTCTTTTACATGGGCACCGTGAAGGGGGGCGCCTCTCCCCCCCCCCAGTAATACTGTTGTATTAAAATTTTTTTTTCTGCATCTGGGCCTAGACCTAGGACTGTTTCAGTTTTGTTTTATTTAGAGCCATGCCAAATTTTCTCGTTTTCTGGCTAGGTACAAAATGTAAAATGTCCGCCATATTTTTACATATTTTCTAATCCCCATAGACTCCTTTTCCCCCTTCAAGATGGCTTCTAATCGGCACGCTGGCGCTCGAGGTGGAGGATAGGAGACTGAGCGTCTAGCGCTTTTGCTACGCAACGCTTTTTTTATGTCATTAAGGATAAACGTGTTTTGAATGTGCATTTTTCATAACCTGTTTTTGCAACACAAATTCGATTATAAAGTATTGAAAATTTATAAAAATACCTGCCCCTATTTGGTGGTATTCTGTTTGCTCAAGGACCATCCTTACACCAGGATAAATGTATTTGAATTTAGGTTTTTCATAACCTATTTAACAACACAAAAATCAGTTAGGGTTTCCGTATTGAAAATATTTTTTAAACGCCCTGCGGGGTCATTGGTGGGGTGTCCCCCCCCGAGCCCAAGTCAATGATTTATGTATTTATATTATGTATATATTACAAATACGAGGTTTTGTACCGTTGACAAAAAAATTCGTACACCAACTGTTATTTTCAGAAAACTATTTTAGCTATAGTCAAGTTGTAGCTAAAAGGGGTTTAGAAAACTATGTCCAGAAAAAACCCATTCTCAAAATTTAATTTTGAAAATAGTCTTGTATATCACACTTTTGTCCAAAAATCTAAATATAATTTCCAAAGGTGAGGTTATGTGCCGCCCAAAAAAAATCACAATTTTTTTTCTGTTATTTTAAAGGCCTTCTTTCATTCAGCAAACTTTTCAGACATGTTTCTTCGACTTTCAAATCATCGGCCAGAGGCGGTCCCCAACCAAGAGATATTTTCTTCTTGATGTGTAAATTTTTATAAGAAAAAAACAACAATCCAAACAACAGTAAAACCTAGTAAATTGTTTTCTTGGTAGCTTTTCAGTACCCCTATAACACATAACAAAAACTTTTAGAAATACAGCCAAACCTTACACACTCAAAAGGAATGAGATTCTAAAAAAAGGGCCAAGCTCATCTACCCTTCCACATAAACGTACAGTGTCCCATAACAGCAATCCTCGAAAAGCTTGGAAAATAGAATTTGCGATTATTAATTTAACGTAATAGTTTTTCCAAGTTCTTTTTTCTAATTAATTTAAACGTAATAACATGCAAATTCTATTTTGCCAAGCTTTTCGAGGATGCTGTTATGGGACACTGGGACGTTTATGGGGGAAGGGTAGATGAGCTGGCCCCTTTTTTTAGATCTCATTCCTTTGAGTGTGTAAGGTTTGGCTGTATTTCTACAAGTTTTTGTTATGTGTGTGATCTCATACTTTTTCAAGTCCATTACAAAATTATTTGTTAAAATATAATATTTTTATCAAAGTTGATTTAAATTCTATGGTATTAGCAAGTATAGCAGTAGGGATTCATGTAACTCCTGGGTATAGGTGGTAAAACCATGTATAACGACGGTTATAAGGACTGGACCCCAATCTTTGAGTTCGTGGGAGATGAGTTGAAAACGCAATTGAAAACGAAGTCGTTTTCGTTTTTCGAAGGAATTGGTATTCTTGAACGGTATCGGAAAACGTCATGGGTTGTGAGTTGAAAGCATTGATATTAAACCCCTATAGTAGGCTAGATTAGCAGTCTCCTATCACCTCCGCACAGCGCGAGCGTAGCAAATTGAAGGACTCAACCGGCCCATTTCAAGATGGCGATTTGGTGTTTTAATTTATGCTTTTTTAATGCAATAAAAGTTTTTTACTGGATTTTTTGATATGGTTTTTAGCTTGGGGAAAAGCATGGTATTAAACAAAAGAAACAATACGAAGTGTTTGCATAAGGGAATTTAGTAATCATTGGTGTTAAAAAGGCTAGTATGCTTACTGTAACCTGGCGGGCAATTTGAGAACTATTGGCACAAATCGCTCCCCATTTGATTAACTGTAAACTGTCATTTGTGGCTTCTAATTGTAACGGAATGGACCACGATGGGGTCTAGCCAATTATATAGGATGTCTATGGTGAAAGAGTATCACAAAAAAAAATCCAAACAATTAAAAAGATTTGCGAAATAGCAAGAGCTCAAAAAGTTCTATATTTTTAAAATGGCAGTCCCTTAAATAAACGCGGGCCAATCGAAGACGAGTTGTATAAATGATTGATTGTTCCCAATTATGTAAACAAACAGATGAGCAGCTAATATCGAACAATGTTTGTGCTGGCATAGGTTGGCTAGGCTTTGTCAAACATGTATGTAAGTTAATTTTACTAGTCCTTATAGCCAAATGGAACTTTAGACCTACACTTTTGATTATAAATAATTTTCCACATCTGGCCTAGGCCAGGGATGGTTTCTAATTTGTTTTATGAGAGTATAATGACACCTTATCTCGTTCCACACAAAGAAGAAAAAATTTTTAAATGTCCGCTATTTGTTTACGTATCGCACTTTCCCGCCTAACTCTGCTTATACCGTCAACAAGTGTCAAGTAACCTATGGTTACTTGTTGATTGTATGCAAGTGTTTTAAAGGCTTATTTTAAAACCCTTATTTGGAAGCCTTCCCGCAAACTTTTTCAACTTTTTTTTTCAAAAGAGACTATATTTTCTATAACCTTAATGTCCATGTAAAATATGAACATTGTAGTCCCACCCGTCTGGTCCGAATCGCGGGCCGACGTATTAGATGTTAGCAGTAGCAGTAGTTTGCAGTAGCAGTAGCTAACATCCTTAAAGTGATTTTGAGCATGTTTCAAGCCATTTTTTCACCAAGAAGGAATAATGTACCCAATAAAATTTGGCCCTGTGTTGTCAGGTACCTAAATCCCTCGATTGTGATAGTATTCAAGTTCACATCACGTTACATGACGGCTGGGTAACACCTCGAAATCACCCCAACTCTGCTTGGTGTATAAGGTGCTTGAGTGTGTAGCGCACCGCGGCTTGGCGCGGGCGCCCTTACGGGCACCTAGATAGTTTTCAGTTCACATCACGTTACATGACGGCTGGGTAACACCTCGAAATCACCCCAACTCTGCTTGGTGTATATAGGTGCTTGAGTGTGTAGCGCACGCGGCTTGGCTGCGGCGCCCTAACGGGCACCTAGATATTATATAATATATATATTTTTTTAATGAAGAAGAAGAAGAAAGAAGAAGAAGAAGAAGAAGAAGAAAGTTAAAAAGATGTGTAAAAAATATAAACGGTGAATTCAAAGAGAGTTGTAAAGTACCACAAGTATAGGTACACTCCTTAGTCCTTGTTTATGGTTTATCTTCTATTGATGGTTATCCAAATTGAAATACTTTTTGTAAGCTACATTTATTAAAGAAATACCAATTACCAAAACGTACACATTTTTTCTATATAAAAAAATTAGTATTAGTGGTGTTTAACAATATCCTGGTTACTTATTTGGCTCATTTCCTGTTAATGTATTTTGTCAATAGTAACTAGCTATTTGTCAATCTCGAATATTTTTGTTTTTCGGGTTACAAAAAATATTAATATTTTATCTTCTAATTTGTCACTTATATTTGATTATGAATACATTACATACTAAATGAAGAAAATATATATAGTGTGAAGATGTTTATATAAAAAAAAATGGGTCCATATGTCTTTTTTTGGATGAGCGAAGCGAAGACTTCAATTTCACCGACCCCCCAAAAATTTAGCTCCGTTGTTTTTTTTTTTTTTTGGTTTTTGTTTGTTTGTTTGTTTTTTTTTTTTTTTTCGTTTTTTTTACGTATGTCTGTTCGCTCTCTACCGGGCAAACGGCATATACGATCTTGATGAAAATTTGACACGACCTTCGTTTTCTCTGAACTTAGACTTGCCACGTTTTTGGGTACAATCGAAGAAATATTTTCTCATGAATATCGTACTTTTACGTTTTTTTTTCGATTTTTAGTGCGATATTTTCGTGCCATTTGGGCCAATTCTGACCAAACGGGTGGGGCTACAACTTTCCCATATTTCACATGGACATTAAGGTAATGGTGATGTATGCTTTCTGAAAGAAAAAGTTGAAAAAAGTTAGCCAGAACGAGAGAAATAAAGCTTTTAATATACGTTTTTTGACTTTTGTGCGATATTTTCGTGCCATTTGGGCCAATTCTGACCAAACGGGTGGGCTACAACGTTCATATTAACATGGACATTAAGGTTATGGTTATGTAGTTTTTTTTAAAAGAAAAAGTGGAAAAATTTACCCCAGAATCCATAGAAATAAAGCTTTTAATACAAGTTTTTTACGGTAAATAATACCAATTGACAAGAAACAAAAGAAACTGACAACATTCCCCTACAATGCGTAGGCAGCAAAACAAAGCACTTGCAAAAGTAAAGATATCCCACGCAAACTAAAAACCTATAAAAAGCTCATCCATCAACGCGGCGCGACTTTAGCGTTTTCCTAAATTATAGTACAACAAGCAACATTTTTGATGTTACTAATTCCTTTATTCCTTTTTCTTAATTACCTATTTTTTTCTAACATAGGGTCTTCCTATGATACAATTAATGCATTCCCCACATGGATGCTTAAAACTTTTATGGTCAGTAAATTTTTTTTAATACCATCATTTTTAATCACCACATCACTTCTAACCTGAAAAGTTTGAATGTTGGCTTCCCAAGGAATGTACTTATTCATTTCTGTCAATATACATTCAATCATGAAACATACTAGACCGGAACCCACCATTAGTGGGGACCCTCCCCCCGCCCCCCCTGCGGAGAAATGGAGACTCATATATTATGTTAGGGTGGTTATTTTGGAGTAGAAATCCACTTGTTGGCAGTTGGCCAGTGGTGGGTGCGGGGTACAGGGGTGCCCAAAGGGTCAATTGTGCTGTTTTTTGTAACTGTTTTTATTTTTTAGGGCCAAACCGTTGAACGAAATCTATTTTGACTTTTGATTCGTGTAAGATATGAAAAATAAAATTTTTAAAATATTTTATTTTCTTGTATGTACCGGAAATAACAACTGAGTTTTCCAAAAATCAAAGTCAAAAAAAGCCCCAAATTGCCCGTTTTGTTTTTTAAAAATGATAAATTATGTTAGGGTGAATATTTGTTTGTAGAAACGACTTGTTGGCCAGTTGGCCAGTGGTGGGTGCGGCGTACAGGGCCGTCCAAAAAGTAAATTTTGGGGACGATTTTCATCAGTTTTTATTTTTTGTATGCCAAATCGTTTTGTAAAATTATTTTGGCTTGAGATTCGTGTAAGGTTTAAAAAAGATGATAGAATATTTTATTTTCTCGTTTTTCCCCGGAAATAACATTTGAGTTTTCAAATCAAAGTCCAAATGGCCCTAAATTGCCCGTTTTGGTTAAAATGATAAATTAGTAGGGTGAATAGTTTTAGTGAAATCCCCTTGTTGGTTAGTTGGCCAGTGGTGGAGCGGCTACAAAAATTTTTGAAATCGCGCAGCAAGTAAACCAACAAGTACTTTTAGATACGGGTTTTTGGAACAAAAAAAGAAATGTTGACATCAAAAAAGTAATTTTTAGAGAGGGGCAAAATTAGGGAAGTTCTTACGCCATTTGGGGTTCTTTTGTTAGAAGAGAAATTTTTTCATTTAAAACTATCAGGAAACCCCCCGAATTCGAGAACACTATTTTATCTCTTGCCCCTCGGTTACTGTGAAGAAACTACGTGCGCCAATTAGAAAATTTGTTTGCCTTATGTAGGGGGAAACCCATACTGCTGATGTAAAAAAAAATCGCTAACATATTTTCGAAAAGGATTTCAAAAATCACTTTTTTAAACCACTGAAAAAACTACGCGGCAGAAAACTGATCTCGCTTACTCCCACCATGCATATCATCTTTAGGTTGAAATTCCTGCGTAAAAATTATCAAGCAATGATATGGCGTAAAGCAACAGACGCAGGGCCCGCCCATACCTGAACCCCAAAGTCAGGGGCGGGTCGGAACCCGGAGGGACTTCTTACGCGTGGCCCGAAGGAACGTGCTCCCAAATGGTAAGTTAAATTTTTTTTGGAAACACAAGACAATGCATCCATGGGGGAAATGATCCCGACGCACGAGATTAAAAGGGGCAAGGACGTTGTTGAGAGTGAAGCGAAGACGAAGATAAAACAGAACTGATTACAGTCTAAACACATCCACATATACCCCAATATAATACCTACTTTAATAAAACATGAATGTCATTTTTAGTTAAGTGGGCAATTTTGGATCATTTTGACCTTTTTTCAAAAAAGACAAACTTTTCATTTCCGGGAAAAACGCAAAAAGAAAAAAATGTAATAATATTGTATTTAAATTTTTACACTAAAAAAGTAAAAAAAGTTTTCGTAAACGATTGGGGGCCCCCCAAAAAAAATAAAAACTTTTTAAAAATTCCTCCAAATTCACTTTTTGGACGCCCCTGTACGCCATCCACCACGGGGCCATTGGCCAAAAAGTGGATTTCAAAAATAAAAACCAACCAAACATAATTTATCATTTTTAAAAACCAAACGGGCTTTTTGGGGCCTTTTTTGACTTTGTTTTTGGAAAACTCAAATGTTTTTTCCGGGACATACGAAAAATAAAAATTTTTAACTTTTCTTTTTCAAATCTCACACGAATCTAAAGCTAAAAATAGTTTTTTGAAAAAACATTTGGCATTAAAAAAAAAAAAAACATTAAAAAATCACCCCAAAAAATTTTACTTTTTGGAGGGCCCTGTACGCCGCATCCACCACGGCCACTGCCAACAATGGATTTTACAAAAAAAATATTCCCCAAAACATTTTTTATCAGTTTTAAAACCAAAACGGGCAATTTGGGGGCCCTTTTTGACTTTGTTTTTGGAAAAATCAAAATTGTTTATTTCCGGGACATGAGAAAAAAAAAATATGCTAACATTCTTTTTTAAAACCCTTTTACCAAAATCTAAACCCAAAAAATAGATTTTGTTAAAGATTTGGCTAAAAAAAATAAAAACAGTTAAAAATCACCAAAAATTTATTTTTGGGGAGGGCCCTGTACGCCGCACCCATCACTGGCTTTACTAAAAAATATTCACCCAAAAAAAATTTATCAGTTTTTACCAACGGGCAATTTGGGGCCATTTTGATTTTGATTTTAAAAACTCAAAATTTTTATTTCCGGTCATACAAAAAAAAAAAAATATGTATAAAATTCTTTTTTTTCTTTCCCATACACAATAAAAAGTAAAAAATGATTTCGTTAAACGGTTTGGCCCAAAAAAAATAAAAACAGTTACAAAAAACACACAATTGGACCCTTTTGGGCACACTGTACCCCGCACCCACCATGGCCAACTGGCCAAAAAGGATTTTTTATTCCAAAAAAAACCCCCCTTACATAATATTTTGGGTCTCCATTTTCCCGGGGGGGGGGGGGGGGGGTTCCCCTATGGGTTCTGGTCATACTGTAGAGTTCAACGGGTAGCGCCATGACTTTTTCCTCACGTGAAAGCCCTTAAAGGGGTATCAGTAGGGGGAAAATACCAGCCCTAGAAGGAAAAAGAAAGCGCATGTGACCCAGAGCTCCGTACCGCACCTGGATGTTGTCCTCAGTTTTTTAGTTAAAAGAAATGTCAAATTGAAAGTCAAACTGCAATTTTTATAGTTTATATTGGGAAATAAGGTGTCTTATGTTTTTCCCTGATTGTTTTTAAAAGGCTATTAATTTTTTTTAAAAATTAAAACTAAAACCAAATTTTTTTTGAAATCAAAAATTTAAATTTTGGGGTTTTGGGTTTTATTAAAATTTTTGAACTTTCCCAAAACTTTGTTTTTAAAATTAAGGCCTTTTTAAAGTACCTACCTAAAATATATCATTTAAAAAAAATTCAACAAAATTATTTAGCCTTTGAAAATGTAGCATTTTCATTAATTAGGTCACTACTCAATTATTTTCTAGTTTAAAATTTGCCTGATCTTGGGGAAAATGTTTTGGGTTTAAAACGATTTGGGGTTTAAGTTTAAGTTTTATTCAAAATCAAAAACCCAAAATTTGTTCATCAATATTGCATTCGAACTTTGTTGAAAACGGGGAAGTCTTAAAAACATGAGCCAACAGTTTAGCCGAGGTGTTTACCGGTTCCCCTTCGAAACCAAATTTGCAAAACTTTTGGGCGGGTCGGGCTAAAGGGGTGAACGTCTGCCCTGAGACACATGTTGGGCTACCGCTGGGTTTAAGCAACGTGGTTCGAGAGCTAGGTAACGGCTTCATTCTCCTCGACGTTGCTCGTCAAACCCGGGGAAGTGGAGGAACCTATAAATGACTGTGTGCACTATATACACTGCCTTTTGGATGGAAAGAAATCCGTTGGGCCCCTTTCTTTTCTAAAAGGGGTCGACTCAGGGGGAACCCCCGGGGTTTCCCCCCCCTCCCTTCTATTTTCTTAATCCCCATCTATCACCACTTTTTTTCAATAGCCTTGGGGCTTAATTGGGGCTTAAGCAATATCAAATATGGAGGTTTTTTCAAATCAATAATTAAAACAGGGATCTAAAAAATACTGTATGGTACATTAACCCACAAATTTAAGGGCCAAATCAATTTTAACTGACCAAATTACAAAACCACGTTCTGGAAAACAGAAAAAACTGAAACGCAGCAAATTTTTAATTTTAAAAACATACAAAAATTTCACATACGTATTAACCTTAAGATACCCCAACAAAATAATTTTTTTGGATTTTTTTTTTTTGACTAACTTTCCTGGAAAAAAATCTGAAATTTTTTTACTTGGGCAGTTTTACTTTTAGGTGTCACTTGGGGTTTCTTGCATTAACTTTTTCCATTTTTACGAGGAAAAAACCATTTTAAGCCTTTTCCATTAACCCCTTTGCACCCAAAATAAAAATTATCCGTCCTTAAAAAAAAAAAATGTAAAAATCAAAAATATATGAAATTTTTTTTAATTTTTCCCAAAATAAATTTTTTTTTAAATTTTAACCAAAATATTAATTTTATCTTTTAAAATTTTTGTATAACAAAATAAAATAAAGCGGAGAGGGGGGGATTCCTTTCTGTGTTAATATTACATAAGCAGTCCATGATCGCCAACCTATGGCAAGAAATGACCAAGTAAACTACTTGGTCAGTTTTGCCTTGAGCCATGTTTTCATCCCTGGTAATAGCTTATAAATGCTCGAACTTGGGGTTTTTTTTGCATTAAAATTTGGCCCCTATGCCCGGAGAATAAATGGCGGCCCTTTCCATTTGCCATTTTTTGTACTTAAAAGCTCTTGCCCCTTTTGACTTGCCCATTCAATTGTAATTTGTGATGCTTCGCGCAAACTAATAATGAAATAGAAAAAATAAAAATTTCCCCGCGGCTTGATGATGGGAGGGGCAATGGGGGATAAACATTATTCTTGTTGAAATGTTTAATGGTAGCAAACGATGTTACTAATTTTAAAAATTGTTTCAGTGAGAAGAAGTTTGGCAATTTAAAATGAATGCGCTAAATGAGTTCTAGCGTCCATGCCAGATGTTGTTCAAGTGATTTCGTAATAGTGCCTACAAGATAATAACAAGAATTAAATAATCATGCTCTGGCTTACACATTTACCTTATTACATCAAATAAATTAATTCATATTTACCTGATGATTCAATTAGGTTTAATTATATCACTTATCACAACAGGGTATTGGTGACCATATTACATCATGTCACATTAGGAAGATAACAGAGAGAGACCGCTTTATTACAGATACTCATGCCATACACCCTGTGTTGAGTGAATAAGTATGTCTGGTTTATATGGGTCAATGGTAATGAAATAATTTGACCATATTTGAAATTCTATTGAAAAATTTGTTACAAATCGAGTAGTCACTCGATATTTTTGCATTGAGCAACTACATTATACAAAAATTGAGTTCGCGTATGATTTGTTTTATTTCCCCTATATAGGCCTTCTCCATTGTTGACCCCATCCCCAAACAATTTGACTTTTCAGTCTCCTCTTGGCACTTTCATGATAATACGATTCCAAGTGCTGGGATTCAATGTTGTTTTCATTTTAACATATAACCGTGATCGTTGCTTGGCCTGACCACAGATAGACCCTGCTATTAATAAGCCTGACCTAAACAGTCGACCTGTGCCCGACCCCAAGTGATAGTGGAAAAATGGAATGTGAATCAATGTTGTTTGTGCAGAAGTAAAAATGCGGCGAAGGATTGCGGTAGGCCTGCTCATCGTGCTTGCAATGTTCCATCATGCGTTGCTATTTGCAGGTAAGTTTTTTTCTAGAAAATTTCTTTCCCTGCACAAGAAACATTTTAATTTGTAAAAAAAAGTGTGTGGTGTGTAAAAACCGTCATATTAGGCCTATAATGGCCTGCAGTGATAGCTTTAGCGTAGCGTGTAAAACTTAGTAAACTAGGAAAACGCTTAAGTCCCGCCGCGTTGTTGGATGAGCGTAATTGGTGCATTGAGCTGCCATATGTTATGCGAATTTTCTGTTGTTCTGTGGAAAAATCATTACTAAGTTGAATTTTTTTTAAATTTAATTAAATTAAATTAAAAATTAACTTTTTTTTTAATTAATCGTAATTGTTAAAAAAAATCGTAAAATTGCGATTTTTATAAGAAATAATTTCTCGATTGCGCTAAAATTTAACACTAATATATAAATTCATAAAATTAAGGTTCTGCGAAAAAATCATTACAATCGGATAAAGCATGTAGGTGTTATAAGTCAAAGAATTGTTTAAAATAAGAAAAAAACCTGTCAAATTTCGATTTTTATGATAAATATTTTTTCAATTGCGCTCAAACTTCACAAGAATAAAGGTTCTGTGCAAAACTCATTAAAATCGGATAAAGCATGTAGGTGTTATAAGTCGAAGAAATGTTTTAAAAATCGAAAAAAATCGTAAAATTGCGATTTTCATGAGAAAAAATTTTCCGATTGCGCTCAAAAACGTGGCAGTTCTAAGTTCAGAGATTTCGAAGGCCTCCATAAAATTTCGGAATCGTGTGGACAAACAGACAAAAATACAAAAAGACAGAAAGAAAGAAAAAAACAAAAACAAAAAAAAACATTCCGGAATTTTTTCTCCAGTGTAGTAGAATGGAATCTTCGCTTCGCTCGCTACGCTCATCCAACAACTATTTGTACTACTTTTCGTTTATGTCTAACAATTCTAGTATAGTTGCTTAATTGTGACGGAAATTGTCAAGTTGAACTATCAGTATCAATCGGATCTGACAACAAAGTTGAACTACAATGGGTGAAAAGAGACAAGTACAGATCACAAAGTGATTTTCCTTCTAGGCGACAGGTATTGTAATAGTCTAGGTGAATTGACACCAGTAATAAAAAAATCATATTCTCTACCTAGCTATCGTAATCATAATAATTATGTACTACTGTACCTATATAATGGCCTATATATGGTATATATATATATATATATATATTGATTCATAGCGGTTGTCGTAAAGCGGGCCTTAAAGCGGGCTTATGCTTAAAAACCTTATGTTCATATATATATATATATATAAATATGTGTTAAATATCGCAGACATATGTATATATATGTAGTGACCTACTTTATCTACTAATTGTACAACCTGACATTTTACTTATTTAGAAGGCTGTGACTTCCAACCACCAGCCAATTGTTATGTTAGATCATTGTTGAGCTTAAAGACAAATGAAGGTCTAACTCTCTCAACTGCTGGTTTGGAAAGCAGATGTGTTTTCTCTGTAGTCCTTTCAATGTGAAACTCAATAAATGTTATTATTAGCTTACTCGAATAATGTATTCATTATGACTTCCACACATATATATATATATATATATATATATATATGAATATATGGTTTTTAAGCATAAGCCCGCTTTAAGGACATAGTTATTGATTCATAGCAGTTGTCGAAAAAGTTTGCCCCGACTGGGGTTCGAACCCAGAACCTCCGGCTTAACTTTTTCGACAACTGCTATGAATCAATATATATATATATGTTTTTACGTAGATTTTCTCGGATATAATGTGACATAATGAAATTCTTTCGAGTTTCCGAGTTAAATAAGTTTTATTACCAACGTTTCGAACAGTTCTCCCTGCCCATTCTCAAGGTAACGACATACAAATTAAAAAACATTGAGTAAACAAACAAG
Source organism: Sweltsa coloradensis (assembly GCA_024449915.1). NCBI lineage: Eukaryota > Metazoa > Arthropoda > Insecta > Plecoptera > Chloroperlidae > Sweltsa > Sweltsa coloradensis. The sequence goes on from JAMZAV010010030.1 coordinate 16,170, forward strand.
ACAATAACAAATAATATAAAAGACAAAACAAGTCACTGCATCTGCTCAGCATTACATTTAAGATCTTTGCGATGACCTTAACAGGCGTTTGGTAGGTGGAGCTTCAGGTGGCTTCTTTCTTCTCCTATCCACTCTAGCTGGAGGAACTACATTTTCCGTGGCAACTGGGGGTATTATTTATATTATTTGTTATTGTCTTGTTTGTTTACAAATTTTTTTTAATTTGTATGTCGTTACCTTGAGAATGGGCAGGGAGAACTGTTCGAAACGTTGGTAATAAAACTTATTTAACTCGGAAACTCGAAAGAATTTCATTATGTCATATATATATATATATATATATATATATATTCAATTGTAGTTGTATATTTTAATTTTGTCACCAGACAAATTTAAACAACGCATCCGATTATTATCTTAAGGGTGAAGACTACCACCAATATTAAAAACACGCGAAGTTACTGTTTTTTAGTGATATCTCGAGAACGCTGCAAAATATCGCAAAACCGTTTGCAGACAGCTATGTGGTTTTGTGAGGACTATAACCTGCACGAAAAAATATTGTAATGTGATGGCGTTAAGTTTCTTTGTGTATTTTTATTTAATTAAATGCTTATTTGAAATACAAACCACTCGAATTATTATATTTAAGTGTTTATTGCTGTATTACATTGTTCTAACAAAACCACATAGCTGTCTGCAATCAGTGTTTAGATATTTTGCACCGTTCTCGAGATATCACGAAAACACTTTAATTTCGCGTGGTTTTGCTTTAATTTCAAACTGATATTATTTTTCTCTTTTCCTCAAACCCTGTTTATTATTACTAGCGTTCAACGCGGGTTGGTACATGGGTTACGCGGGTCAAGTTCGTCGTTGGACGCGGGCTGCAACTTTCAATGCTTATTTCAACCCGCATTCTTACTCGTGTCCAACCCGCTTGAGGTATCACTAGTCTTTGGCTTTGGAGGTATCAGCGGTAGACGAGTGTTTGGCTATTCAAAATCGTCGACCGTGTTCCCAGCCTGATGGCGTATAATATAATTCTTTAGTCCGCGAAAGCCTTCAATCCTTCAAAATATCTTTAGGTATATATTATTCACTCAACTGAATTACAGTGGATTTATATGGCTGGTAAATATTTTCATTTATCGTGGTAATTAACTTAGCTTGCCTATACATGCATCACTTTTCCTTAGGTATAAGGATAACAAACGAACATGACCGACTGACATGCGTATTTTTGTTGACATTGTCCTTCAACAAAGTTAATAGATAATGTTTTTGATCACCCTTGTAATCAGGGGGTGGGGCTTGCCATTTTAAATGACATTTCTGTCAAATCGATACTTTACCAAAATATTTCAATGCTGGAGGAGGGTTTATTTATTGTTCTTTCTTCGCCAATATGTCGAGCTTCTTTGGATACTCCTGTACACCTGTTAAAGTATGTTGTGTTTTCTTTGCATACTACCCTTCAGTATCTGTATAAGAGCAGGCAGCTTAGCAGAATGGGTTTCTTTTAGGATATTCTTCTTTGCTACAAAATTGGATACATGTATACTTGCTAAATTTTTTATGCTATAATAAAATTATCAAACCGTTTGGACATATCAGTTTCAACTTTCAAGTGATGTGTTTAGTTTAGGCCTAATCGGTAACTGAAACAAACTGCAGTTGAGGCTTAGTGCCCCTAGTGGTATTCTAAACTATCTTTAGTTCACTTTGCAGACACAATGCGTCTATAGATATCTTATTTAACACATTTCTTTCCAGCACAAACAGGAGAGCAGTTACCACTTCCAGAATATTTGAATTCAACTAATACGTCATCAGCTGAGGCTGAAGAATCGAATTCAACCTCGAGTGATGCTGAAACATCTCCCAATCTCTATCCTGAACTTGATGTGGGCTCGTGGACGGTTGCCAATGCTAACATCACTTGTGTTGTTGCTAAAATGGCAATTCAGTTTAATGTGTCTTACCCAAAATCAGATAATACGGTAGGTATAAGAGGCTTTGGCCTACCGCTATTTTTTAGTACCAAAATACTGCTTGGCTTGCATAATGTAAAGACATAAAGAATATCAAATGTATTACCGTACCTAAAATATCAACTTGTCACTAAAGGACCCCATGGAGATTTGCGCATGCCAAACTAAGACCATAAAAAGTTTTTGATGTTGAGTATGCACATCAGATTTACTCGGTGGGGCTATCTTTCGTGACAGGATGGACCTCCCGTATCAGTGTCTCGCGCCAACACCGACTGTTCGTAGCGCAGAGCGCTAAATATTTTGTATAAGCAAAGCTTACCTACACCATGTTCATATTCACTGATTTTGATATCCTTTCTTGACAAAATGTGGACCTATCAATGCTAGTATGCACATCAGATTTACTCGGTGGGGCCATCTTTCGGTGACATAAAGAATTACTGGGACCTCCCGTATCAGTGTCTCGTGCAGACACCGACTGTTCGTAGCGCAGAGCGCTAAATATTTTGTACAAGCAAAGCTTACCTACACCATGTTCATATTCACTGATTTTGATATCCTTTCTTGACAAAATGTGGACCTATCAATGCCAAAGGAGGTTGTATTAGATGGCTGGAGGGGCGGTGGCCTATGTTTACCTGGCTGCTCGACTGAAGCCAGTTTTGCGGCGCGCGGTCGAGCGGCGGCCATATTGGGACTGGACGGATTCCTATGCATGCATATTCTCTGCTACGTGTTTTCAGTAGCAGTTAGCACTGCTGGCCTACTTTGGATAGGGAAATTAAGGATTTGTTCAGGAATAAGAATTTAAAATAATGGATACATACTTACATTAATAATATTAGCATTCAAACAATGGCCATATTATTCATTTGCCATATTTTTTATTATTATTTTGTAATAATAACGAACTGCTAACAAATTGAATTGACTTGAATTAATATTTAGTATTGATACTAGGAAAACGCTTAAGTCCCGCCGCGTTGTTGGATGAGCGTAATTGGTGCATTGAGCTGCTATGTGTTTATGCGGATTTTCTGTTGTTCTGTGAAAAAATTAGTACTAAGTTGAAGATTTTTTTTAAATTAAATTAAATTAGATAAAAAATAAACTTTAATTTTTAATTTTTTTAATTAATCGTATGAATTTTAAAAAATTGAAAAAACAAAAAATTGCGATTTTTATAAGAAATAATTATTTGATTGCGCTCAAATTTCACACGAATATATAAATTTATAAAATTAAGGTTTCTGTGAAAAAAGTTTTACAATAAAATAAAGCATGTAGGTGTTATAAGTAAAAGAATTGTTTAAAAAAGAAAAAACCCACAAAATTTATATTTTCATGAAAAATAATTTTTTGATTGCGCTCAAATTTCACACGGATATCTTAATTCATAAAATTAAGGTTCTGTGAAAAAATCATGAAAATCGGATTAAGCATGTAGGTGTTACAAGGAAAATAAATTTTCAAAAAATCGAAAAAAAATCGTAAAATTGCGATTTTCATGAGAAATAATTTTTTGATTGCGCTCAAAAACGTGGCAGTTCTAAGTTCAGAGATTTCGAAGGCCTCCATAAAATTTCATCGCAAACGGAGTATCGGTTTAGCCGGAATCGTGCTGACAAACACACAAAAATACAGAAAAAAAAAAAAGAAAGAAGGAAGGAAAGAAAAAAAAAAACATTCCGGATTTTTTCTCCAGTGTAGTGAAATGGAATCTTCGCTTCGCTCGCTACGCTCGCTACGCTCATCCAACAAAGTTTAATAACAACAAATAGACAATGCAGATTCTCAATTCATATTCAATACAAGTTATTGGACTTTAAAGCTTTTTATTAATGGTACCTATAACAATAATTATTTATGAAACCTAATCCCAAGCCAATATCAAAATGATGTAGGCCTACATAGTCACACGTCATAATTTATAAACATGTTTATTTTAATGGCAGTCGACATCGAAAATCTGACTCATTGTTTTGGTGGTAAGCCAGCTACAGACTGAATGAAATATTAAATCAGCTGCTTAGTTATTTTGATTGTTATATCGAAAAATAGTATTTAAAAACAAAACAAAATTACTGATTGTAATGAAAATAAAACCTGTTTATCTTAAATAGGTGCGTAAACCGACCTTTATATAAAATATAAAATATTGTTACCAGTTGGTTGTTATTGGTTATTGATGTTTGAAGATGACTAGCCGATTTAGCACTGTCCTGACCCTTGTATCTGACCGGTTTCTATTGTACTCTTTGGTTGCATGATGGATTCTTATTTTCAGGAATTTGTTAGCAATGGTCTAGGTCAATTCATTGACATGGCCATCAAGTGGCCCCAAATCTCTTACGTGACTCTCAAGAGACATTATTATTATGGAGAGGGTTATTAAGTGGAAGATGCAGAGAATAGTTAAAAAAATAGTTTTGGGGATTAATGATGGAAGGTTTAAGTCTTTTATCTGAAAGTCTAAGAAGGATTGGATACCTTAATTTTGATTAACAAGACCTAAGTTTTTTTTTTTAAACTACTAAAACTGATGTTAGTATCTTTTTATTGGTTATTGTCTTTATTTTTATTTGGTGTGAGGCTGAGTGTTTGTTTTCAAAGCGTAAGCATTTATTGTTGACTTTGTTAAGTTTAGAATTTATAGTACTGAGTTTATTTATAATTTTGTTGATTTATTTAAATTTAATAAATTGTGTTTTTTTTAGAAAAGTATTTTTGAATTTTTGTTTTTGTGAGGGGGCTTTAGGTTTATCAATTTTGGTTTCTATAATCCGTACTCATGGTAATGATTATTTTCAATCATTTAGAATTTTACAAAAAGTTTGGTTGAAGGTTTTGATTTCATTAGTCTTTTTAGTTCCTTTATGTTTTATACAAAATATGTGGTGATTGGTTTAATCATTACTTTTTTGTTAACTTTTGTTTTTATATTTATATGTTTATAGCACTTTTTTGGGGAACTTAGGTTATTTTGTAGGATGTGATATTTTGTCTTATGGCTAGATTTTGTTGAGCCTCTGAATTTGTGTATTAATAGTAACAGCTAGAGAATCTGTTTATCGTTATCGTAAGGTTCGATAATTTTAGCAGGTGGTATGGTATGGTTATGGGTATGGTTTATGAACGTATTTTTAAGGTTTTAATAATAGCTGGTCTAACTTTTAATTACATTTGAGTAGGGATTAGTTAGTCGGGGGTGTGTTAGTTAGTTTAATATGTTTACTCAAACGGATTTAAAGGCATTGATTGCTTATTTGTCTGTTGCTCACATGGGGGTTGTTTTAAGGGGATTTATGACTAACTTATTGGGGATTTTGTGGTTCTTTTACTCTTTTAATTGCTCATGGTTTATGTTCATCTGGTTTATTTTGTTTAGCAAATATTTCTTATGAGCGACTCGGGGGTCGGAGACTTTTAATTATTTGTGGGTTAATAAATGTTATGCCTAACTTTATGGTGATTTTTATTAATCTCTTGTAATATGACAGCTCTCCTTCTTTAAATTTATGAAGTGAGATTAACTTTTTGAAAAGATTAGTAGGGTGAACTTGAGTATAGTATAGTTATATTTGGGATTCTTATCTTTTTTTAGAGCAGCTTATACTTTATTTTTATATTCATATAGCCAACATAGGGTAATTTATTGTTGTTTTATTTATTATATAATATTGTAACAACCGAACGCAGCACAACTAATCACCATATTTGCAGTTCCGTCCCGAAATCGTAACTAGTAACGCATTCAAAACCGGGCTTCCCGCATGCTGTCACCTGAAAGCGTCCAGTCCCAACATGGCGGCCACGCGCCGGGCGGCCGGCGGATTTGCTTCAACTTTCGTGCAGCACCCCCCCTCCAGCCATCTAATACAACCTCCTTGATCAATGCTAGTATGCACATCAGATTTACTCGGTGGGGCCATCTTTCGGTGACATAAAGAATTACTGAGACCTCCCGTATCAGTGTCTCGTGCACACACCGACTGTTCGTAGCGCAGAGCGCTATATATTTTGTACAAGCAAAGCTTACCTACACCATGTTCATATTCACTGATTTTTGATATCCTTTCTTGACAAAATGTGGACCTATCAATGCTAGTATGCACATCAGATTTACTCGGTGGGGCCATCTTTCGGTGACATAAGAATTACTGGGACCTCCCGTATCAGTGTCTCGTGCAGACACCGACTGTTCGTAGCGCAGAGCGCTATATATTTTGTACAAGCAAAGCTTACCTACACCATGTTCATATTCACTGATTTTGATATCCTTTCTTGACAAAATGTGGACCTATCAATGCTAGTATGCACATCAGATTTACTCGGTGGGGCCATCTTTCGGTGACATAAAGAATTACTGGGACCTCCCGTATCAGTGTCTCGTGCAGACACCGACTGCTGTTCGTAGCGCAGAGCGCTAAATATTTTGTACAAGCAAAGCTTACCTACACCATGTTCATATTCACTGATTTTGATATCCTTTCTTGACAAAATGTGGACCTATCAATGCTAGTATGCACATCAGATTAACTCGGTGGGGCCATCTTTCGGTGACATAAAGAATTACTGGGACCTCCCGTATCAGTGTCTCGTGAAGACACCGACTGTTCGTAGCGCAGAGCGCTAAATATTTTGTACAAGCAAAGCTTACCTACACCATGTTCATATTCACTGATTTTGATATCCTTTCTTGACAAAATGTGGACCTATCAATGCTAGTATGCACATCAGATTAACTCGTGTGGCTATCTTCAGGTGACAGGATGGACCTCCCGTATCAGTGTCTCGTGCCAACACCGACTGTTCGTAGCACAGAGCGCTAAATATTTTTGTAGAAGCAAAGCTTACCTACACCATGTCCATATTCACTGATTTTGATATCCTTTCTTGACAAAATGTGGACCTATCAATGCTATCGGTTTTCACTCATAACTAATTGTCACCCAAATGTGGACTGATGGCATTCCTTAAAAATATATATTTCAATCAATATCGTCGTTAAGCCGTACGTCAATGCGTACAAAAGTTAATTCTTTGGGGCACGAGATAATATGTAACATCATATTGTTAATTGGTATCGCTATAACAATTAATAAAGGAGCAATAGAATGTTAAACATATCGTGCCAAACAGACTTGCTTTTTGTTCTCAATCAAAGGTGATAATTAATTGTCACGTTTCTATAGTTAGGCAACTTGTTCATTATATTCCTATAGATTTATATTAAAACCTTTATTTCGATGCCTTCTGGCCATGGATACTACTTCTGGCTAACTGTTTTTTTTTTAAATGTACTATTACTTTATTGTCCATGTTAAATATTGCCGTTACAGCCACACACGTTTGGCTAGAATTGCTAGCCAATTGAAAACTGACGTATTGTTGTTGTTATTTTTTCACCCAGTAGGAATATCGTACCAACCACAACAAAATGTTGCATATTTTGTTTTCATGCATCCAAATCCTCCGATTAACAGTTTTTAGTTCATAACACGTTTCATGATGACTGGGTGATGACACTTCAAAAACACCCCAACTCTGCTTGCTGTATATAGTGTATAAGGTGCCTCATGAGTGTGCATAGCGTGGGGCTTGGCTGCATGCGGCGCCCTAACGGGCACCTACATTCAATTAATAAACATGATTGCAGCACATTAACGTTGTGTTCTCTGACTTTTTCTAAAACGCCTTCAACCCATGTCAATATTGACCGTTGATGTTACTTAGCATACCTATAATAGCCTACATGCATGGCTTTCCTCTTAATTTAATCCTTTTTAAAAAGGGGGGTCTTTAAACCTCAAATAAAAACCGAAAGTGGGCCTATTACTTTTCTCATTGTACTTACTTAAAAGTAAAAGCGATTTTAGGAACAGGTTATTCTTCTTTCCCGGTTAATGTCATATCAAACCCTCCCTTTCATCCAACACCATAGGTGCTTTTTGAAATTTTTAATTTTGAAAAAACTTCCCGGGCAATAATGTTAAAAATTTGGTTTTTAGGGAAAAACTATTTGAAGGGCCAAAAAGCTTTTCCCAAATATTTGCTTAGTTTTGTGTGAAAAAAAGGGGAGTGGTAGGCCTATTTTTCATTCCCTAAACCAACATTACTTAAATTTTTGTACAATATTCTGCTTTCTATATGAAATAAGTGATTTGAAAGTGATATAAATTGTACGTTTAGGGGCGAATATTTGCTTTTTTTTAAAAAGATACCTCCCTACAAAATTAACATTCGTGAAATAAAAACTAAGTTTGGATTTTTTCGAACTTTCTTTTGAATTTTTTCTCAAAATTTTGGGGTATGTTTTTTTATGACGTCTGGTTTTGAGTAAAACGGGGGGTTATATTGTGATTTTGTTTGGGCAAGGGATTACCCAAAACCCTGAATATTTGAACGCTCGGCAAAGTACCCCACAAATATTTTTGGCATTTAAAATCTTCATGAGATTGGGGAAATAAAATTTTTGTGCTAAAAAAAACCTAGTTTAACCCGCCCGTTTTCTTTTGGGTTAACGAAAATGCTTCCCATTGCAAAAACGGATACGTTTATAACAATTTTCCTTTGGCAACACACCATTGCCACCGGCCTGTGTGGCAAACCTAAACCGGACGAGGCCCTTCTCCCCTTGGAGGGGTTTTGGTGTGACAGAAGGCACCGCGCTTTCACTTTATTATTCGGGATTTTGCAAGCAAACTTTTTAACCCCTCAGTAATTTTCTCGTAAACTCAACGTTTAATGATACGGAAATTCCCTGGAACCACCAGTAATAGGCCTACCTCCCAAAAACATGCCCAAAAACCCAACCCTTTACCTCCCTCTCCCGACCTTAATTTTTAAAATTTTTAAAAAAAAAAAATTTAAAAAAAAAAATACTATGAAAATTTGCAGTAGGTTTACTATTTTATTGGTCGGGCCACTTGGGAAAATTGGGCCTAAAACCCCCATGTTCTACGTTTGGGGATTTTTTTTATAACGGGGAAATTCACTTGATTCTCTGCTCTAATATAAAAAAAACTTCCAACACAGGGTGTTTTACCGTTTACTGATTAATTAAAATCTTGTGCCCGCTTGTAGGATTCACCAAGATAAAATTTCATAACCCCCAGGGCGATTTTTTCCGGGATGCCAGCCCGGCATGTCTTTAACTAAAATTCAGAAGACTTACTTCAATCGGCGGAAAAAGGAAAATCAAAAAATTAAAATTGGGCCACCATAAATTTTTTAGTCAAGTCCAGGGACCCCATTTCAATGTTAAACCTGGCGCCCAAATGAGTGTTTCGTAAGAAATTTTTCAAAGTCTTTTTAAACAAAAAATTGCTTTGTTATTTGGGGGAAAAACGCCAAAGCCCGGTTGTTGGACTTTTGAGTAAAGCCATGGGGTTTGAATACCCCAGTCCGGGGTTTTCCCCCCCCCTTTCCCCCCCAGCAACGGGTGGTTTCTGGGACAGCGTTGGGTCTTTCCTTCCCCTACCAAAGGACTAAGTGGGCTTTTAATTGCGTTAAAAGTTTTGACGCGTTTCCTTATACCAACAAATCTAAAAAAACCCTATCTTTAAATCAATTTAAATTTTTTGGAAAAGGGTTTCCCCGGGTTACTAAATTTACATAAACCCCCAAAATCTTTTAACACGCCCTTTGGGCCTTTTTTAAGTCTATTTGGTTTTAAGGGGGCCCTTTATACCCGAAATGAGTAAAGGGACCTAAATTTTTAAAAACCCACGGTCGGGATAGTTTTTTCCAATTTTAGATTGTTTTTAAAAAAAATGATAGAACATGTTTTGAAATGCATACAAGGGAAAAAACCATAGCCAGACAAAATACGTGTAAATATTGAAAGGGTTTTTATAAACCCCCCCCAAACTCTTTTTGGGGGTTTACCGGGGCCCGTGCAAAGAAAACTGAATGCAATTTTCACAGCCGACAAATAACAAATAAAAAATTATCTTCAAAAAAAAAAATATTATGTTAAAAAAACCCTAACTTTTACAGGCTATTTTTTAATGTATTATTTTTGTTGGGTTTTAAATTTGCAACGGGTCTTGCGGGTTTTATTTTAAAAATTCTCAATTAAAATTTTACCGGATTTCCGTTTTAAAATTTCAAACCCCCCAAAACTTTTCAGCGATTCGGGTTTTTTATATGATACACACATAAACCCACAAGGGAAACACGGGGAAAAGGGCCCTTTTATTAATTGGGAGTCGCTGCGCTCCCCCGTCAATTATTTTTCTAGGGTTTTTTGGTGCCAAAAAATTTTAAAAAAATTAATTGTAATTTTGAGGGAGGGTGGCCCATAAGTTATGAAAAAAAATTTCATATATGCCTTAACAAGAGAACCCCATAAAAAATGCCCACTAATTTTTGGGGAAATTTGATTTTAAAAAAACTCGCGATTCCGGCAAACCCATAGGCTATTTCCGTACTGCCTATTTGATTTTGTTCAGGGTCGCCTATTATTTTAAAGGAATGAAGCAACATTTCTTAAAAATCGTATTTGGGATTATTGCGGTTTGGACCGGGATTCCCCTTTGCACTTAGTGGGCAATAGGCTTAAAAATTTTATTTATGAAATTTTTAACACTGATAACTCTACGTTTAGTGCCTTTTAAAAAAACAATTAAATAAATAATACTAACCAACTTAAATAAAATAAAAAACTAACTAAAATAAACCCAACTAACTTAAAATAAATTTCCAACTAACTAACTAAAAAACTAACTAAAAAAAAACTAACTAAAATAATTAAAAACTAACCCAACTAACTAACTAACTTTCTAAAAAAAATAAAATAATTTAAATAAAATAACCCAATAAAAAAAAATAAAAAACTAACTAGCTAAACTAAAATAAGCTTTTGAAATCTTCAACCTAACTAAGCATTTTTTTTTGCCTTCATTTAATGGGGCGAAGGGGAAACTTAAATTCATGACCCCCCCCAAAAAAAATTTAAGGGTTCCAATGTTTTATTTTTTTTTTTTTTTTTGGTTTTTTTTGGCTGTTTGTTTTTTGCACCTTTTCCGGGGGAAACGGCATAATATGCCCATCTGATGGAAAAATTTGGGGGGGAAACCTTTGAAAATTCTTTTTTAAACTTAGGCCCCCCCCCCCCGCCCGTTTTTTGGTACAATTTAAGAAATATTTTTCATGAATTCGTTAAATTTTACGATTTTTTTTCGATTTTTTGTGTGTTTTTTCGTGACATTTAGGGGGGGGGGATTCTGGGCCAAACGGGGGTGGGTCAAAAATTCATATTTTTCCCTGGAACCCTAAAGGTAATGGTGAAGTATTGTTTTTTGAAAGAAAAACTTGAAAAAAAATTAGCAAGAAAACCAAGAATAAAGGTTTTTTTTAAATGTTTCCAAACTCGGGTAACTTTTTTAAAAATGTTTAAATTTCCCAATTTTTTAAAAAAAAAAGCTCCTTTTGTCAAATCCCGCTAATTTTACATAAAAGAAAAAAAACGCTTTGTGGAAACCCTTTAAAAATTTCCAATTTAAAAAACTCCCAAATTTTTTGGGGGGGCGGGTTTACAAAAGGGTGTGCGCGTCCCCTGTTCAAAAACCGATTTGGAAAAATTTTAAATAATTGGGCTCTTACCCCCAATTGAGAAATTTCTATAATTTAAATGTTTGGTGTCATATTTTCGGCCAAATTAAAAAAGAAAAGTGAGGGAGTATTTTGGAAAAAAGTGTTTTGAACCCACCCATTTCACAAATTTTAAACCCTTTTGGTTTCAAAAAACCCCAAACCGATAGGAAAAAAATGATAGAGCTTCCAAGTGATTCCGCGCGCGTCTGCGTTCTGCGTTTAAAAAAACGGTTTTTTCGAGCTTTGCCAAAAAAAGTCCAAAAATGATTTTTTTGGTTTATAAATAAAAAGTAACCCAAATCAATAGGAAAAAATTGAAAAAAAACACCTACAATGCATTCAAAAAAAACTTTCAAAGGGTTTTTAAAATGGGGCCCCCGGGGAAATTAAAAACTTTTCAAAAAAAGCTCATCCACAACGCGACTAAAAAAAAAACGTTTTTGCGGGAAACGGCCTTTAGTAATAAAATTTATACGAAATCCGAACTGTTAGAGTTTTTAAAAAATACTATTTGATTTGGTTAACCATGTTTAAAAAAGTCAAAAACTCAGTTTAATTTGTGTTTTTTGTTTGGAAACAAATTTTTGATTTTAAACATCAGATTTTTAAAAAACGGGCACTTTTCCTTTAAAAAAAAATTTTTTTTAGGGACGCTAACATTGATTTTAAGGCTGACTTGGGGTGGGTCCCCTATAAAAAAAAAACTTTTTTTTGGGGTTTTTTTAAAGCCACCTATGGCCTTAAATGTTAGGGTTTTAAATATTTAAAAAACCTTTTTTTGTAAAAAAATAAATTTTTTTTAAAAAAAATTTCATTTAAATTTTTTCCCTGGGGGAAAAGTGCAATGAATATCAAATGTGCAGGGCATGTCTTTAGGTATCCGGTATTTTTAGAGTTAGGTAACGTGAAGGAATTCCCCAGGGTGGTTTAAGAGGGCCCTTTAAACCCTGAAAACCTTAGAAAAAACCCTTTTGTTTTTGGGTTTCCCCCCCCAAGGGCGACGGGGTTTTAAAACCCGGGACTTCCACAACGAGTCGCGCGCTTAAGGGATCAGGGCCAAAAAAAACCCCGCGGTTTTAAAAGGTTTTTTAAAAGGGAATTTTAAATTTTGGGAATGGTCAAAAATTTAAATGCGATTAAATTATCAAAAAAATTTCCCTAGTATACCTTTTGTATATTCAAATTTAATATTTGGGTTTTGGGAAAAGTAAAAGTTTACAAACACAATCAAAAGTATTCCCTATTTTTAGTGACAACTTTTGGGTTTGGGAAATGGGGAAATGTTATATTTAAAAACCCAAACCCAAAATTTTACGGTTGGGATTTTCCCGCTGACATCTTTTTCAATGTAATCTTCATTCAACTTCTCTAGAACTTCAATTAAAATTTAAGGGGAAAATGATTTTAAAATAAAATGATGCGGGGGTTTTTTTGATTTGGTCTTGAAATTTACCCCATGCCCCCAAAAAAGTAACGGTTAAAGAAGAGCACCCCTTTTTTATTATCAAACACCGATGGGGGGAAGAAGATGGGGGGCCCGGAAAAAAAAAAAACTGGAAAAGACGGGCCTTTAAAAACTTTCTCAGTGGTAAGGTTGGTATGCTTACAAAAGTGGGGGGGGGGGGTCTTGTTCATGTGTTTGGGCCCAAAAGGCAATAAAATCGAATAGAAAATTTATTTTTTTTCCCAACCCAATTTCAAAAAAGCAGCGTTTTTTTTTTCCCCCGGGTAAACACAATAATAAGCTGAAATAACAAAACAAATATTTTATTTTTCAGACAGACTATGACGTTTTCCCTAATACGTAATCCCACGCATACAAAACTTGTAAAAAGACAGCCAAGCATTACAGATCAAAAGCATTAGATCGCGGATGAGCATATAGCGTGGCTTGTTGTGGGTATAGCGTCTCTGCTTCCAAAGCAGAAGGTTCAGGATAATTGACTTGAGAAGTTAAAAAACTTCTGGTTTGGACTTAAGCCCATCAGTACTAAGCTTAGGAACTGTCCTAGGAACAAGGCACATCATATATATTCTAAGGTTGTTCCGAATAGCCTTGTTGATTTTGGCACTGTCTGCGGGTGTAATCGTGTCTACAATAGCTTGATTGATTGGTGTTTCATACTTAAAATATGCCGGTCTCTCGTTGGTCATTGTTCGCTTGTTGATTGTGTCGGTTGTCGGGGCCTAGGATTTCCCCACTGAAAATCAGTTCTGTGACTGGTAGACTCTAAATAAGATTTTCTTTTAAAATTAATTAATTAATTTATCTATACAAGAAAGTCCAAGCTAATGTACCCTTCTACTTTTGCGCACTGGCACTATATAATTACAGTAAATGCGTCTTAGCAAAGCTTGGCAAAGTAAAATTTGAACTATTTCATTAACACTGGGTAACAGTAACACTAGGTAACTATAGGTTACCAGGCAAGCACAAACCTAATTTGAATCGTAACAGTCTTGATTATTTTATAAGCAACAATATTCTATACTAGGAAACGCTCAGTTGGACGCGTTGATAAGCGAGCACGTGCTATAGCTAGACCCACATTGCACATTTTTTTTTTTTTTTTTTTTTTAAATTTGCAACGTTCGCTGTCCACGGATCCATGTTTCCAAAATTATTTATTATTGGCAGGGTATTTGGGTAAACCCGTGGGTCAAACTTCACTTTGTAGATAAAATCCACCGCCATTTAGAGGACCTTGACATCATTTCCTTGTTAAACTCTTTTACAAAAATACACTGCTTCTTCGAAAGTATTTTGATTACTTCTAGGTGGCAGTGCATAGAAACTTTGTGCGACTTTCGTTGCCATGGTAATAGTAGGGGCTGAGATGTACATTGGCTCGATTTGCGTGCCGAAATTGATTTTTTGGTTTTAAATGAAAGAAATCATTCACCCAAACATGATCTAGGTGTTCTTCAATTTTTTACGCCGCCATCTTGGAAAAAATGGCCGCCATAGTACATTTCAGAATAACGATTAAAACTCATGCAATAATTATGTTAAAAATACGAAAAAAAATTGGTGTACTAATTGATCTATAAGAAGTAATAAAAAAAAAAAAACCCCGAAAAAAATATTTTAAAATACTAAAATTTTATTTTTCAAAATTTAGTTGATTTTGTACTTTTGTGGTCTATTTAGGCGAATAAAGGCGCCAAAACCTTTTTTTAGAAGTTGCATAAAAAAACTAACGAATTTTTG
>JAMZAV010010031.1:0-20057 GCA_024449915.1 Sweltsa coloradensis
TTCTTTTTTTTTAAAAAAATTAACAAGGGGGTCCCCCATTTACAAAAACCCAATTTTTTTTTTTAAACGGAAAGAAATTTACAGATTTACGAATTTTTAACTTTGAGCAGAATCTTCGGGTGCAGTTTTTTTACTCTTTTATGAACCAAAACGGGAAACTGTCACTATCAATTTATTACAACCTACCATAGAGTAGCGTGGGGGAGTAGTTTAAAAATTTCCCTGTCGTGCAAGTTTTACAAAATTTAAAATTTAAAATTTAGGGTCCGTCTCAAAATCAACATTTTCTTCAAAAATTATTAACAAGGGAGTCCTCCCATTGGGCAAAAAACCAATTTATTCAAATCGGAAAGAAATTGACAGAAATTTTCAGAAGTTTATTTAACTTTGAGCAGGGAAACTTCGGGTGCAGTTTTTTTTTTTACCCTTTTTTGAACCAAAACGGGAACTGTCACTATCAATCATTACAACTAACCATAGAGTAAGATGTGGGCAGTAGTTGAAATGCCCTGCGTGCAGTTGATGTTTTCGCCAAAAAAATCACAAAGGCTAACCCCTTTCCAAATTTGTTAAATTTAGGGTCCGTCTCAAAAACAAATTTTCTTCAAAATTATTAAAAAAGGGATTCCTCCCATTGACAAAAAACCAATTCATTGTCAAATCGGAAAGAAATTGACAGATTTACGGAAGTTTTTTTAACTTTGAGCAGAATCTTCGGGTGCAGTTTTTTACTCTTTATGAACCAAAACGGGAACTGTCCTATCAATCATTACAAACTAACCATAGAGTAGATGTGGGCAGTAGTAGAAATGCCTGTCGTGCAGTTGATGTTTTCGCCAAAAAAATCACAAAGGCTAACCCCTTTACAAATTTGTTAATTTAGGGTCCGTCTCAAAATCAACATTTTCCTTCAAAATTGTTAACAATGGAGTCCCCCCCATTGCCAAACCATAACCAATTTTATATTGTCCAAATCGTAAAGGAAATTGACAGATTTACGGAAGTTTTATTTCACTTTGATCAAGATCTTCGGGTGCATTTTTGTTTACTCTTTTATGAACCACAACGGGAACTGTCACTATCAATCATACAACTGACCATAGAGTAGACGTGGCAGTAGTAGAATTGCCACTGTCGTGCAGTTGATGTTTTCCCCACAAATTCACAAAGGCTCCCCTTTAACAATTTGTTAATTTTAGGTTCCCGTCTTAAAATCAATATTTTCTTCAAATTATTTACAAGGGATTCTCCATTGACAAAAACAAATTCATTGTCAAATCGAACAGAAATTGAACAGATTTACGGAAGTTTATTTAACTTTGAGCAGAATCTTCGGTGCAGTTTTTTACTCTTTTATGAACGCAGAACGGGAACTGTCCACTATCATCTTACAACTAACCATAGAGTAGACCGTGGGCAGTAAGTTAGAATTACCTCTGTCCGTGCAGTTGATGTTTTTCGCCAAAAAAAATATCACAAAGTCTAACCCTTTACAATTTGTTAATTTAGGGTCCCGTCTCAAAATCAGTATTTTCTCAAAATTTTTTAACAAGGGAGTCCTCCCAATGAGAATAACCAGAATTTATTGTCAAATCGGAAAGAATTTGGACAGATTTACAGAAGTTTATTTAACTTGGAGCAGAATCTCGGGGTGCGTTTTTTTTTTACTCTTTTATAACCAAAACGGGACTGTCACTACCATCATTACACTCACCATAGATTAGATGTGGGCAGTAGTAGAAATGCCCTGTCTGCAGTTGATGTTTTCGCCCAAAAAATCACAAGGCTAACCCCTTTGCCAAATTTGTTAATTTAGGGTCCGTCTCAAAAATCAACATTTTCTTTCAAATTTTTAAAATGGAGTCCTCCATTGACAATACCAATTTATTGTCAAAGTCGGAAAGAATTTGACGAGATTTACAGAAGTTTATTTAACTTTGAGGCAGGATCTTCGGGTGCAAGTTTTTTTACTCTTATGAACAAACGGGAACGTCACTATCAATCATTACAACTAACCATAGAAGTAGTATGTGGGCATTATAGAAATGCCCTGTCGTGCAGTTTGATGTTTTTCCGCCAAAAAACTCACAAGGCTAACCCCTTTACAAATTTGTAATTTAGGGTCCGTCTCACATCACCATTTTTTCCTTCAAAATTATTAACAAGGGAGCCCTCCCATTGACAACATCACCAATTTAATAGGTCAAATCGGAAAGAAATTGACAGATTTAACGGAAGTTTATTTTAACCTTTGAGCAGAATCTTCGGTGCAGTTTTTTACTCTTTAATGAACCAAAACGGGAACTGTCACTATTCAATCATTACAACTAACATAGAAGTAAGACGTGGGCAGTAGTAGAATTTACCCTGTCGTGCAGTTTGAATGTTTTTCGGGGGCCAATAAATCACAAAGGCTACCTGTTTTACAATTTGTAATTTTAGGTTCCATCGTCTCCCAAAATCAACATTTTCTTCAAAATAATTAACAGGGAGTCCTCCCATTGACACATAACCAATTTATTGTCCTAAATCGAAAGAAATTGACAGATTTACGGAAGTTTATTTTAAACTTTGAGCAGAATCTTCGGGTGCAGTTTTTTTACTCATTTTATGAACCAAACGGGAACTGTCAGCTATCAATCATTACAACTACCATAGAGTAGATGTGGGCATGTAGTAGAAATGCTCTGTCGTGCAAGTTGATGTTTTCGTTGCCCAAAAAATTCACAACAGGCCCCCTTTCACAAATTTGTTTAATTTTAGGGTCCGTCTCAAAATCAACATTTTTCTTCAAATTATTAACAAGGGAGTCCTCCCATTGACAAATAACCAATTTATAGTCAAATCGAAGAAATTGACAGATTTAACGGAATTTTATTAACTTTGAGCAGAATCTTCGGTGCAGTTTTTTTTTCTCTTTATGAACCAACGGAACTGTCACTATCAATCATTACAACTAACCATAGAGTGACGACGGGCAGTAGTAGAATTCACCTGTCGTGCAGTTGATGTTTTCGCCAAAAAATCACAAAGCTAACCCTTTCCAGAATTTGGTTTAGTTAGGGTCCGTCTCAAATCAACATTTTCTTCAAAATTTCATTAACAAGGGAGTTCCTCTCCATTTGACAAATAACCCAATTTAGAGTCAACTCGGAAAAAGAAATTGACAGATTTACGGAAGTTTATTTCAACTTTGAGAAAAATCTTCGGGTGCAGTTTTTTTACTCTTTTATGAACAAAAACGGGAACTGTCACTATCAATCATTACAACTAACCATAGAGTAGACTAGGGCAGTGAGTAGAATTACCCTGTCGTGCAGTGTGTTTCGCCAAAAAATCACAAAGCTAACCCCTTACAAATTTGTTAATTTAGGGTCCGTCTCAAATCACATTTTTCTCTTCAAATTATTTACAAGGGGAGTCCTCCATTGACAAATAACCAATTTATTGTCAAATCGGAAGAAATTGACTAGATTTTACAGAAGTTTTTATTTAACTTTGAGACAGAATCTTCGGGTGCAGTTTTTTTACTCTTTTATGAACCAACACGGGAACCGTCACTATCAATCATTCAACTAACCATAGAGTAAATGTGGGCAGTAAGTAGAAATGCCCTGGTCGTGCAGTTGATGTTTTCGCAAAAAAATCACAAAGGCTACCCCTTTCCAAATTTGTTTAATTTCGGGTCCGTCTCAAAATCCACATTTTCTTCAAAATTATTAACAAGGAGTCCTCCATTGACAAATACCCAATTATTGTCAAATCGGAAGAAATTGACTAGATTTACGGAAGTTTATTTAACTTTGAGCAGAATCTTCGGTGCAGTTTTTTTTTACCTTTTATGAACCATAACGTGACTGTCACTATCAATTCATTACAACTTAACGCATAGATTAACGTGGGCAGTAGTAGAAATGGCCCTGTCGTGCAGTTGATGTTTTTTCGCCAAAAAATTCACAAAGGCCAACCCCTTTACAAATTTATTAATTTAAGGTCCGTCTCAAAATCAACATTTTCTTCAAAATTTTACACGGATTCTCCCTTGACAAAAAAACAAATTCATTGTCAAATCGAACAGAAATTGACAGATTTACGGAGAGCGTCTTTATAACTTTTGAGCAGAATCTTCGGGTGCAGTTTTTTTTTACTCTTTATGAACCAAACGGAAACTGTCACTATCCATCATTACAACTAACCCTAGAGTAGACGTGGGCCGTAGTAGAATTACCCTGTCGTGCAGTTGATGTTTTCGCCAAAAAAATCACAAAGGCTAACCCCTTTACCAATTTTGTTTATTTAGGGGCCGTCTCAAATCAATATTTTCTTCAAAATTTTAACAAGGGAGTCCCTCCCATGAGAAATACCAATTTATTGTCAAATCGGAAGAATGACAGAGTTACGGAAGTTTATTTAACTTTGAGGCAGAATCTTCGGGTGCAGTTTTTTTTAACTCTTTTATGAACAAACCGGGAACTGTCACTTATCAATCATTACAACTAACCATAGAGTAGATGTGGGCAGTAGTAGAAATGCCCCTGTCGTGCATTGATGGTTTGGCTGCCCAAAAATCACGACAATGCTACCCCTTTCCAATTTGTTATTTATAGGGGTCCGTCTCAAAAACCACATTTTCTTCAATTTTATTAACAAGGAGTCCTCCCATTGACAAATAACCATTTATTGTCAATCGGAAAGAAAATTGACAGATGTACGGAAGTTTATTTGACTTTGAGCAGAATCTTCGGTGCATTTTTTTTTACTCTTTTATGAACCAAAACGGGAAGCTGTCACTATCAATCATTACAACTAGAACCCATAGAGTAGACGTGGGCAGTAGTAGAATTAAACCCTGTCGTGCAGTTGATTTTTGCCAAAAAATCACAAAGCTAACCCCTTTACAACACTTTGTTACAATTTACGGGTCCGTCCTCCAAATCAACATTTTCTTCAAAATTATTAACAAGGGAGTCCTCCCCATTGACAAATAAACCAATTTATTGTCAAATCGGAAAGAAATTGACAGATTTACAGAAGTTTATTTTACTTTTGAGCAGAATCTTCGGTGCAGTTTTTTAACTCTTTTTATGAAACCAAAACGGGAACTGTCATATAATCTTACAACTAACCATATAGTATATGTGGGGCAAGTAGTAAAGAAATGCACTGTTCGATGGCAGTTGATGTTTCGGCAAAAAAAATCACAAAGGCTAACCCCTTTCCAATTTGTTAATTTTGGGTCCGTCTCAAAATCAACATTTTCTTCAAATTATTACAAGGGAGTCCTCCATTGCAAATACCAACTTTATTGTCATCGGAAAGAAATTGAACTAGATTTTACGGTAGTTTATTTAACTTTGAGCATAATCTTCGGTGCAGTTTTTTTACTCTTTTATTGAACCATAACGGGAACTGTCACTATCAATCATTACAACTAACCATAATAGTAGACTGGGCAGTTAGTAGAATTGCCCTGTCGTGCATTTGATGTTTTTCGCCAAAAAATTCACAAAGGCCAACCCCTTTCCAATTTTGTTAATTTAAGTTCCGTCTCAAAATTAACATTTTCTTCAAAAATATTAACAAGGGAGTCCATTCCCCTTGACAAATAACCATTTTATGTCACTCGGAAAGAATTGACAGATTTACCAGAAGTTTTATTTTACTTTGAGCAGAATCTTTCGGTGCAGTTTTTTTACTCTGTTTGAACCGCAAAAAACGGGCACTGTCGCTATCAATCATTACAACTACCCATAGAGTAGATGTGGGCGTAGTAGAAATGCCCTGTCGTTGCATTTGATGTTTTTCGCCAAAAAAATCACAAAGCTAACCCCTTTCACAAATTTGTTAATTTAGGGTCCGTCTCACAATCAACAACATTTTTCTTCAAAAATTATTAACAAGGGAGTCCTCCCATTGACAAATCACCAATTTTAGTCAAATCGGAAAGAAAGTGGCAGCTTTACGGAAGTTTATTTAACTTTGAGCAGAATCTTCGGGTGCAGTTTTTTTACTCTTTTAAGAACCAAAACGGGAACGTCACTGATCAATCATTACAACTAGAACCATAGAGTAGACGTGGTCACAGTAGTAGAATTGCCCTCTGTCGTGCAGTTGATGTTTTCGCCAAAAAAATTCACAAAGGCATCCCCTTTACAAATTTAGTTAATTTGAGGGTCCGTCTCAAAATCAACATTTTCTTCAAAATTATTACAGGGATTTCCCTCCCATTGACAGAAAACCAATTCATTGTCAAATCGAACAGAGATTGACAAGATTTACGGAAGTTTATTTTAACTTTGAGGCAGAATCTTCGGGTTGCAGTTTTTTTTTACTCTTTTTATGACCAAAACGGGAAACTGTCACTATCTAATCATTACAACTAACCATAGAGTAGATGGCAGTAGTAAGAATTACCTGTCGTGGCAGTTGATGTTTTCGCCAAAAAATCCAAAGGCTAACCTTTACAAATTTGTTAATGTAGGGTCCGTCTCAAAATCAACATTTCTTCAAAATTGTACATGGAGTCCCCCATTTGACAAATTAACCAATTTATTGTCAAATCGGAAAGAAATGACAGATTACGGGAAGTTTTATTTACTTTGAGCAGAAATCTTCGGGTGGCATTTTTTTGTTACTTCCTTTGTATGACCCAAAACGGGAAAACTGTCACTATCAATCATTACAACTGACCATAGAGTAGACGTGGCGAGTAGTAAATTGCCCTGTGTGCAGTTTGAGTTTTCCCCAAAAAATTCACAAAGGCTATCCCTTTACAAATTTGTTAATTTAGGGTCCCGTCTTAAATCAATATTTTCCTTCAAAACTTATTCAAGGGATTCCTCCCATTTTTTTTTTTTTTTGGGGGAAAAAAACAAAAAACAATTCTTGTCAAATCGAACAGAATTGACAGATTTTACGGAAGTTTATTTAACTTTTGAAGCAGAATCTTCGTGCAGTTTGTTTACTCTTTATGAACCAAACGGAACTGTCACTATCAATCATACAACTACCCATAGAGTAGACGTGGGCAGTAGTAGTAATTACCTGTCCGTGCAGTTGATGTTTTCGCCAAAAAAATCACAAAGGCTAACCCCTTTACAAAATTTGTTAATTAGGTCCGTCTCAAAATCCAAAAAAATATTTTTCTTCAACATTTTAAACAGGAGTCCTCCCAATGGAGAAATAACCGAATTTTATTGTCAAATCGGAAAGAAATTGACAGATTTAGCAGAAGTTTATTTAACTTTGAGCAGATCTTCCGGTGCAGTTTGTTTTTTACTCTTTTTATGAACCAAAACGTGAACTGTCACTATCAATCATTACAACTAACGCATAGAGTAGAATGTGGGCAGTAGTAGAATGCCCTGTCGTGCAGTTGCATGTTTTCGCCCAAAAATCACAAAGGATAACCCCTTCACAATTTTTAATTTAGGGTTTCCGTCTCAAAATCAACATTTTCTTCAAATTTATTAACACGGGAGACCTCCCATTGACAAATAACCATTTATTGTCACATCGGAAAGAAATTGACGAGATTTACAGAATTTTATTTAACTTTGAGCAGAATCTTCGGTGCAGGTTTTTTGTAACTCTTTATGAACCAAAACGGGAACTGTCGCTATCAATCATTACAACTAACCATAGAGTAGGATGTGGGCAGAGTCGAAATGCCCTGTCGTGCAGTTGCTGTTTTCGCCAAAAAAATCACACAGGCTAACCTTTACAAATTTGTTAATTAGGGTCCGTCTCAAAATCAACATTTTTCTTCAAAATTATTAACAAGAGGAGTCCTCCCATTGACAAATCACCATTTATAGCAAATCGGAAAGAATTGACATATTTACGGAAGTTTATTTAACTTTGAGCAGAATCTTCGGGTGCAGTTTTTTATCTTTGATGAACCAAACGGGACTGTCACTATCGAATCATTACAAAACTAACCATAGGTAGACGTGGGCAGTAGTAGAATTACCCTGTCCGTGCAGGTTTGCGTTTCGCCAAAAAATCACAAAAGGCTAACCTGTTTACAAATTGTTAATTTAGGGTCGGCTCAAAATCAACTTTTCTTTCAAATTATTAACACGGGGTCCTCCCATTGACAAATAACCAATTTATTGTCAAATCGGAAGAATTGACAAGATTACGGAAGTTTTATTTAACTTGGAGCAGAATCTTTCTTCGGGTGCAAGTTTTTTACTCATTTATGAACCAAACGGGAACTGTCACTATCAATCATTACAACTAAACCATAGAGTAGATGTGGGCAGTAGTAGAAATGCTCTGTCGTGCAGTTGATGTTTCGCCCAAAAAAATCACAAAGGGCCCCCTTTGACAATTTGTTTAATTTATGGTTCCGTCTCAAAATCACATTTTCTTCAAAATTATTAACAAGGTATCTCACCTGACAAATAACCAATTTATAGTCAAATCGAAAGAAATTGACAGATTTACGGAGTTTATTTAACTTTTGAGCAATAAGAAAAATCTTCCGGTGCGTTTTTTACTCTTTTATGACAAAACGGGAACTGTCACTATCATCATTACAACTAACCATAAGAGTGACGAGTGCAGTAGTCAGAATTACCCTTCGTGCAAGTTGATGTTTTCGCCAAAAACTCACAAGGCTTAACCCCTTTACAAATGTGTTAATTTAGGGTCCGTCTCAAAACAACATTTTTCTTCAAAATTATTAACAGGGAGTCCTCCATTGACAAATAACCAAATTTATAGTCAATCGGAAAGAATTGGACAGATTTACGAGTTTATTTAACTTTGAGCAGAATCTTCGGTGCAGTTTTTTACTCTTTTATGAACCAAAACGGCAACTGTAACTATCAGTCATTACAACTAACCATAAGACGTAGACAGTGCGTAGTAGAATTTACCTGTCCGTGCAGTTGATGTTTCGGCCAAAAAAAATCACAAATGCTAACCCCTTTCCAAATTTTGTTAATTTAGGGTCCGTCCTCAAATCACTTTTTCTTCAAAATTATTAACAAGAGTCCTCCCATTGACAAATAACCATATTGTCAAATCGAAAGAAATTGACAGATTTAAAAAACCCAAGCAGTTTATTTAACTTGAGCAGAATCTTCGGGTGCAGTTTTTTTAACTCTTTTATGAACAGAAACGGGAACTGTCCTATCAATCATTACAACCTAACCATAGAGTAAATGTGGGCAGTAGTAGAAATGCCCTGTCGTGCAGTTTGATGTTTCGCAAAAAATCACAAAGGCTAACCCCTTTCCAAATTTTGTTAATTTCTGGGTCCGTCCTCAAATCAACCTTTTTCTTCAAAATTATTAACAAGGGAGTCTCCCATTGACAACATAACCAATTTATTGTCCAAATCGGAAAGAAATTGACCAGATTTACGAAGTTTAATTTAACTTTGAGCAGAATCTTCGGGTTGCAGTTTTGTTTTTTACTCTTTTATGAACTCATTAACGGGAACTGTCACTATCAAGCATTACAACTAACCATAGAGTAGACGTGGGCATTAGTAGAATTGCCCTTGTCGTGCAGTTGGATGTTTTCGCAAAAAATTCACAAAGGCCAACCCCTTTACAAATTTGTTAATTTAAGGTCCGTCTCAAAATCAACATTTTTCAAAATTATTTACAAGGGATTCCTCCCATTGACAAAAACAAATTCATTGTCAAATCGAACAGAATTTGACAGATTACGGAAGTTTATTTAACTTTGAGCAGAATCTTTTCGGGTGACAGTTTTTTTACTCTTTTATGACCAAACGGGGAACTGTCACTATCAATCATTACAACCTAACCAATAAGAGTAGAGCGTGGGCAGTAGTAGAATTACCCTGTCGTAGCAGTTTGAATGTTTTTCGCCAAAAAATCACAAAGGCTAACCTTTACAAATTTGTTAATTTAGGGTCCCGTCTCAAATCAATATTTTCTTCAAAATTTTTAACAATTCAAGAGGGAGTCCTCTCCAATGAGAAATTAACCAATTTCTTGTTCAAATCGAAAGAAATTGACAGATTTACGAAGTTTAGTTTTTTTTTTTTTTAACTTTGAGCAGAATCTTCGGGTGCAGTTTTTTACTCTTTTATGAACCACAACGGAACTGTCACTATCAATCATTACAACTAACCATAGAGTAATGTGGGCAGTATAGAAATGCCCTGTCGTGCAGTTGATGTTTCGCCCAAAAAATCACAAAGGCTAACCCCTTTATTTCCAATTTGTTAATTTAGGGTCCGTCTCAAAATCACATTTTCTTCAAATTATTAACAGGGAGTCCTCCCATTGACAAATAACCAATTTATTGTCAAATCGGAAAGACATTGACAGATTTACGGAAGTTTATTTTAACTTGAGCAAGAATCTTCGGTGCAGTTTTTTTACTCTTTTATGAACCAAAACGGGAACTGTCCACTATCATCATTCAACTAACCATAGAGTAGACGTGGGCAGTAGTAAGAATTACCCTTGTCGTGGCAGTGATGTTTTTGCCAAAAAATCACAAGCTAAACCTGTTTACAAATTTGTTAATTTAGGGTCCGTCTCAAAATCAACATTTTCTTCAAAATTATTAACAAGGGAGTCTCCCATTGGGGGGGGACAAATAACCAATTTTTGTCCAAATCGGAAAAGAAATTGACAGATTTTACGGAAGTTAGTTAACTTTGAGCAGAATCTTCGGGGCAGTGTTTTTTACTCTTTTATGAACAAAACGGGAACTGGTCACTATCATCAATACAACTAACCATAGATTAGATGTGGGCAGTAGTAAAATGCCTGTCGTGCAGTTGATGTTTTCGACCAAAAAATCACAAGGCACCCTTTACAAATTTGTTAATTTAGGGTCCGTCTCAAAATCCAACATTTTCTTCAAAATTATTAACAAGGGAGTCCCGCCTTGACGAAATAACCAATTTATAGTCAATCGGAAAGAATTGACAGATTACGAAGTTATTAACTTTGAGCAGAATCCATCATGCAGTTTTTTTACTCTTTATGACCAAACGGGAACTGTCACTATCAATCTTACAACTAACATAGAGTAATACCGAGGCAAGTAGTAGAATTACCCTTTCGTGGCAGTGATGTTTTCGCCAAAAAAATCACAAGGCTTAACCCTTTACAATTTGTTAATTTAGGTCCGTCTCAAAATCAACATTTTCTCAAATTATTAACAAGGGAGTCCCCCCATTGACAAAA
Organism: Sweltsa coloradensis; assembly: GCA_024449915.1. NCBI lineage: Eukaryota > Metazoa > Arthropoda > Insecta > Plecoptera > Chloroperlidae > Sweltsa > Sweltsa coloradensis. The sequence continues at coordinate 11,187 of JAMZAV010010031.1, forward strand.
AACAATTCATTGTCAAAAATCGAACAGACAAATTGACAGATTTAACGGAAGTTTATTTAACTTTGAGCAGGTAAATCTTCGGTGCAGTTATTTTTACTCTTTATGAAACCAAAAACGGGAACTGTCACTATCAATCATTACAACTAAACCATAGAGTAGACGTGGGCAGTAGTAAATTACCCTGTCGTGCAGTTGTTGTTTCGCCAAAATATCCACAAGGCTTTTACAAATTGTTAATTTAGGGTCCGTCTCAAATCAACATTTTCTTCAAATTAGATTATCAGGGGTCCTACCCATTGACAAAAACCAATTTATTTTCAAATCGAAAGAAATTAAAAGATTTTACAGAAGTTTATTCAACTTTGAGCAGAAATCTTTCGGTGCAGTTTTTTACTCTTTAAATGAACCAAAACGGACTGTCACTATCATCATTACAACTACCATAGAGTAGGAAATGTGGGCAGTAGTAGAAATGCCCTGTCGTGCAGTTGATGTTTTCGCCCAAAAATCACAAGGCTACCCCTTTTCCAAATGTGTTAATTTAGGGTCCGTTCTCATCATCCATATTTTCTTCCAAATTGTTAACAAGGGATTCCTCCCATTGACAAAAAACATTCATTGTCAAATCGGAAAGAACTTGACAGATTTACAAGAAGTTATTTAACTTGAGCAGAATCTTCGGTGCAGTTTTTTTTACTCTTTATGAACCAAACGGAACTGTCAACTATCCATCATTACAACTAACCATAGAGAAGACCGTGGGCAGAAGTAGAATTGCTCTGTGCGTGCAGTTGATGTTTTTCGCCAAAAAAATCACAAAGGCTAACCCCTTTCCAAAATTTGTTAATTTAGGGTCCGTCTCAAAATCAACATTTTCTTTCAAAATTATTAACAAGGAGTCCCTCCCATATACAAATAACCAATTTATTGTCAAATCGGAAGAAATTGACAGATTTACGGAATTTTTATTTTAACTTTGAGCAGAATCTTCGGGTGCAGTTTTTTTTACTCTTTTATGAACCAAAACGGGGAACTGTCACTATTCATCATTAACAACTAAACCATAGAGTCGTACGTTGGCGAGTAGATGAATACCCTGTCGTGGCAGTTGATGTTTTCGCCAAAAATCGCAAGGCTAAACCTGTTGACAAATTTGTTATAATGTGTCGTCTCAAACACATTTTCTTCAAAATTATTACCAAGGGAAGTCCTCCATTGACAAATAAAAATTTATTGTCAATCGGAAAGACATTGACGGATTTACGGAAGTTTATTTAACTTTGAGCAGAATCTTCGGTGCAGTTTTTTTAACTCTTATGAACAAAACGGGATCTGTCACTATCATCATTACAACTAACCATAGAGTAGATTGTGGGCAGTAGTAGAATGCCCTGTCGTGCAGTTGATGGTTCGCCCAAAAAATCACAAAGGCTTACCCTCCTTTACAAATTTGTTAATTTAGGGTCCGTCTCAATCAACATTTCTTCAAAATTATAACAAGGGAGTCCTCCCATTGACAAATAACCAATTTATAGTCAAATCGGAAAAGAATTGACAGATTTAACGGAAGTTTATTTTAACTTTTGAGCAGAATCTTCGGGTGCAGTTTTTTTTAGTCCCTTTTATAACCCAACGGGAACTGTCACTATCAATCATTACAACTACACACAGAGTAGACGAGGGCAGTAGTAGAATTACCCTGTCGCGCAGATTGATTGTTTTTTCGCCAAAAAAAATCCCCTTTACACACAAATTTGTTAAATTAGGGTCGTCTCAAATCACTTTTCTTCAAATTATTAACAGGGAGTCCCCCCATTGACAAAAAAAAAAAACCAATTCTTGTCCAAATCGAACAGAAATTGACAGATTTACGGAACTTTTAATTTAACTTTGAGCAGAATCTTCGGGGGGCAGTTTTTTTTACTCTTTTATGAACCAAAACGGGATACTGTCACTATCAATCATTACACTACCCATATAGTAGAACGTGGGCATAGTAGAATTACCTTCGTGCAGTTGAATGTTTTCGGGGGGGGGGGGGGGGGACAAAAAAAATCACAAAGGCTAACCCTTTACAAATTTGTATAATTTAGGTCCGTCCGCAAAATCAACCTTTTCTTCAAATTATTAACAAGGAGTCCTCCCATTGACAATCACCATTTATAGTCAAATCGGAAAGAAATTGACAGATTTACGGAAGTTTATTTAACTTTGAGGCAGAAATCTCGGGTGCAGTTTTTTTACTCTTTTATTGTAACCAAACGGGAACTGTCACTATAATCATTACAACTAACCATAGAGTAGACGTGCGCATAGTAGAATTGCCCTGTCGTGCAGCTTTGATGTTTTCTGCCAAAAAAATCACAGCTATCCCCTTTACAAATTTGTTAATTTTAGGGTCCGTCTCAAAATCAAATTTTTCTCAAAATTAATTAACAAGGGATTCCTCCCATTACAGAAAACCAATTCATTGTCACCTCGAACAGAGGATTTGACGAGATTTACGGAAGTTTTATTTAACTTTGACAGATCCTTCGGTGCAGTTTTTTTACCTCCTTTTATGAACCAAAACGGGAACATGTCACTATCAATCATGACAACTAACCATAGAGTAGACGTGGGCAGTAGTAGAAATTACCCTGTCAGTGCAGTTGAGTTTTCGCAAAAAAATCAAAAGGCTCAACCCCTTTACAATTTGTTAATTTTAGGGTCCGTCTCAAATCAACATTTTCTTCAAAATTCATTAACAAGGAGTCCTCCCATTGACAAATAACCAATTTATTGTCAAATCGGAAAGAAATTGACAAGATTTACGGAAGTTTATTTAACTTGAGCAGATCTTCGGGTGCAGTTTTTTACTCTTTTATGAACCAAAACGGGAACTGTCACTATCAATCATTACAACAACCATAGAGTAGACGTGGGCAGTAGTCAGAATTACCCTGTCGTGCAGTTGATGTTTCGCCTAAAAAATCACAAAGGCTTAACGCCCTTTACAAATTTGTTAATTCGGGTCCGTCTCAAAATCAACATTTTCTAAATTATTAACAATGGATTCTCCCATTGACAATTAACCCATTTATTGTCAATCGGACCCAGAAATTGGACAGATTTACGGAAGTTATTTAACTTTGAGCAGAATCTTCGGTGCAGTTTTTTTTGTTACTTTTTTATGACAAAACGGAACTGTCACTATCAATCATTACAACTATCCATAGAGTAGACGTGGGCAGTATAGAATTGCCTGTCGTGGCAGTTATGTTTTCGCCAAAAAAAATCACAAAGCTAAACCTTTACAAATTTGTTAATTTAGGGTCCGTCTCAAAATCAACATTTTCTTCAAAAAATTATTAACAGGGAGTCCTCCCATTGACAATAACCAATTTATTGTCAAATCGGAAAGGAAATTGACAGATTTACGGAAGTTTTATTTAACTTTGCGCAGAATCTTCGGTGCAGTTTTTTATCTCTTTTATGGAACCAAAACGGGAACTGTCACTATCAATATTACAACTAACCATAGAGTAGATGTGGGCAGTAGTAGAAATTCCCTGGTCGTGGCAGTCGATGTTTTCGCTCAAAAAAAATCACAAAGGCTAACCCCTTTCAAATGTTGTTAAAATTTTAGGGTCCGTCTCAAAATCAACATTTTCTTCAACATTATTAACAAGGGATTCACTCCCATTGACAAAAAACCAATTTATTGTCATCGGAAAGAATTACAGATTTACGAAGTTATTTAACTTGTTCGACAGAATCTTCAGGTGCAGTTTTGTTTAATCTTTTTATGAACCAAAACGGGAACTGTCACTATCAATCATAACAGACTAACCATAAGTAAGACGTGGGCAGTAGTAAGAATTGCCCTGTCGTGCAGTGATGTTTTTGCCAAAAAAATTTTCACAAAGGCTAACCCTTGTACAAATTTGTTAATTAGGGTCCGTCTCAAAATCAATTTTCTTCAATTATTAACAAAGGGATTCTCCCATTGACGAAAACCAATTTATAGTCAAATCGAAAGAATTGACAGATTTAACGGAAAGTTTATTTAACTTTGAGGCAGATCTTCGGGTGCAGTTTTTTTTTTACTCGGTTATGTACCAAAACGTGATCGTCACTATCAATCATTCAACTAACCTAGAGTAGATGTGGCAAGTATAGAAATGCCCTGTCTGCAGTTGATGTTTTCGCCAAAAATCACAAGGCTAACCCCTTACAAATTTGTTAAATTTTAGGTCCGTCTCAAATCAACCTTTTCTTCAAATTATTAACAAGGGAGTCCTCCCATTGACAAATAACAATTTATTGTCAAATTGTTTTTTCGGAAGAAATTGACAGATTACTGAAGTATTTAACTTGGAGCATAATCTTCGGTGCAAGTTTTTACTCTTTTATGAACAAAACGGTGAACTGTCATATCAATCATTACAAACTAACCATAGAGTAGACGTGGGCAGTAGAAGAATTACCCTGTCGTGCAGTTGATTTCCGCAAAAATTTACAAAGGCTAAACCCCTTTACAATTTGTTAATTTAGGGTCCGTCTCAAAATCAATATTTTCTTCAAAATTATTAACAAGGGCTTCCTCCCTTGACAAAAAAACAATTCATTGTTCCCAAATTCGAACAGAAATTGACAGATTACGGAAGCTTAGTTAACTTTTTGCAGATCTTCGGGTGCAGTTTCTTACTCTTTTATGAACCCAAAACGTTGAACTGTCACTATCAATCATTAAAACTATCCATAGAGTAGACGTGGGCAGTAGTAGAAATTGCCCTGGCGTGCAGTTGATGTTTTCGCCAAAAAATCACAAAGCTAACCCCTTTACGATATTGTTAATTTAGGGTCCGTCTCAAAATCACATTTTCTTCAAAATTATTAACAGGGAGTCCTCCCATTGACAAATAACCAATTTATTGTCAAATTCGGAAAGAAATTGACAAGATTTACGGAAGTTATTTAACTTTGAGCAGAATCTTCGGGTGCAGTTTTTTTTTACTCTTTTATGAACCAAACGGGAACTGTCACTATCATCATTACAACTAACCATAGAGTAGATTTGGGCAGTAGTAGAAATGCCCTGTCGTGGCAGTTGAATGTTTTTTCGCCAAAAAATTCACAAAGGCTACCCCTTTCAAATTTGGTATTTTAGGTCCGTCTCCAAATCAACATTTCTTCAAATTTATTAACAGGGGATTCCTCCCATTGACTAATACCAATTTATGTCAAATCGGAAAGAAATTGACAGATTTTACGGAAGTTTATTAACTTTGAGCAAATCTCGGGTGCAGTTTTTTTTATCTTTTACTGAACCAAAACGGGAACTGTCACATCAATCATTTACACTAACCCTAGAGTATACGTTGGGGCAGTAGTAGAGTTGCCCTGTCGTGCAGTTGATGTTTTTCGCCAAAAATTCACAAAGCTTTTTTTTTTTTTTTTTTTTTTGTTTTCTCACCCCTTTACAAATTGTTAATTTAGGTCCGTCTCAAATCAATATTTTTCTTCAAATTATTAACAAGGATTCCTCCATTGACAAAAACTCGTAATTTATGTCAAATCGGAAAGAAATTGACAGAATTTACGGAAGTTTATTTAACTTTGAGCAGAATCTTCGGGTGCAGTTTTTTTTTTAGCTCTGTTATGTACCAAAACGGGATCTGTCACTATCATCATTACAACTAACCTAGACGTAGATTTGGGCAGTAGTAGAAATGCCTGTCGTGCAGTTTGCTGTTTTCGCCAAAAAAATCACACGGCTAACCCTTACAAATTTTGTAATTTAGGGGGGTCCGTCTCAAAATCAACATTTTCTTCAAAATTATTAACAAGTGGAGTCCGCCCATTGACCCAAATAACCAAATTTATTGTCAACTCGAAAGAATTGACAGATTTACGGAAGTTTATTTAACTTTAGCAGAATCTTCGGGTGGTCAGTTTTTTTACTACTTTTTATAACCAAACCGGGAACTGTCACTCCATCATTACAACTAACGCATAGAGTAGACGTGGGCAGTAGTATAAAAAAGAATTGCCCTGTCCGTGCAGTTGATGTTTTTCGCAAAAAATTCACAAGGCTAACCTTTACAATAATTTGTTAATTTAGGGTCCGTCTCAAAATCCAAATAATTTTCTTCAAAATTACTAACAAGGGATTTCCTCCCAATGACAAAAACCAATTCATTGTCAATCGAACAGAAATTGACAGATTTACGGAGTTATTAACTTGAGCAGAATCTTCGGGTGCAGTTTTTTTACTCTTTATGAACCAAACGGAACTGTCCACTATCAATCATTACAACTAACCATAGCTATCATAATTACAACTAACTATAGAGTAAGACGTGTCAGTAGTAGATTAACCCTGTCCGTGCTAGTTGATGTTTTCGCCAAAAAAATCACAAACAGCTAACCCCTTTACAAATTTGTTAATTTTAGGGCCGTCCTCAAAATCAACATTTTCTTCAAAATTATTAACAAGGGAGTCCTCCCATTGACAAATAACAAATTTATTGTCAAATCGGAAAGAAATTGACAGATTTACGGAAGTTTATTTAACTTTGAGCAAATCTTCGGGTGGCGTTTTTTTACTCTTTATGAACAAACGGAACTGGTCACTATCAATCATTACAGACTAACCATAAGAGTAGACGTGGGCAGTAGTAGAATTGCCCCTGTCCGTGCAGTTTATGTTTTGCCAAAAAATCACAAATGGCTATCCCCTTTACAAATTTGTTATTTAGTGTCCGTCTCAAAAATCAACATTTTTCTTCAAATTATTAAGCAAGGGATTCCTCCCATTGACAAAACCAATTCACATTGTCAAATCGGAAAGAAATTGACTAGATTTTACGGAAACTTTATTTAATTTGGGGCAGAAATCTTCGGGGTGCAGTTTTTTTTACTCTTTTATGAACCAAAACGGGTACTGTCCACTATCAATCACTTACAACTAACCTAGAGTAAACGTGGGCAGTAGTAGAATTACCCTGTCTGCGCAGTTGAATGTTTTTCGGGCCAAAAAAATCAACAAAGGCTAACCCTTTACCAATTGTTAATTTAGGGTACCGTCTCAAAATCATCATTTTCTCAAAATTATTAAACAAGGGAGTCCTCCAATTGACATGACCAATTTTAAATGGTCGAATCGGAAGAATTGACAGATTTACAGAAGTTTCATTTAACTTTGAGCAGAACTTCGGGTGCAGTTTTTTTACTCTTTTATGAACCAAAACGGGAACTGTCACTATCAATCATTACAACTGACCATAGAGTAGACGTGGGCAGTAGTAGAATTGCCCTGTCGTGCAGTTGATGTTTTCCCCAAAAAATTCACAAAGGCATTTGTTAATTTAGGGTCCGTCTTAAAATCAATATTTTCTTCAAAATTATTAACAAGGGAGTCCTCCCATTGACAAATAACCAATTTATAGTCAAATCGGAAAGAAATTGACAGATTTACGGAAGTTTATTTAACTTTGAGCAGAATCTTCGGGTGCAGTTTTTTTACTCTTTTATGAACCAAAACGGGAACTGTCACTATCAATCATTACAACTAACCATAGAGTAGACGAGGGCAGTAGTAGAATTACCCTGTCGTGCAGTTGATGTTTTCGCCAAAAAAATCACAAAGGCTAACCCCTTTACAAATTTGTTAATTTAGGGTCCGTCTCAAAATCAACATTTTCTTCAAAATTATTAACAAGGGAGTCCCCCCATTGACAAAAAACCAATTCATTGTCAAATCGAACAGAAATTGACAGATTTACGGAACTTTATTTAACTTTGAGCAGAATATTCGGGTGCAGTTTTTTTACTCTTTTATGAACCAAAACGGGAACTGTCACTATCAATCATTACAACTAACCATAGAGAAGACGTGGGCAGAAGTAGAATTGCTCTGTCGTGCAGTTGATGTATTCGCCAAAAAAATCACAAAGGCTAACCCCTTTACAAATTTGTTAATTTAGGGTCCGTCTCAAAATAAACATTTTCTTCAAAATTATTAACAAGGGATTCCTCCCATTGACAAAAAACCAATTCATTGTCAAATCGAACAGAAATTGACAGATTTACGGAAGTTTATTTAACTTTGAGCAGAATCTTCGGGTGCAGTTTTTTTACTCTTTTATGATCCAAAACGGGAATTGTCACTATCAATCATTACAACTAACCATAGAGTAGACGTGGTAGTGGGGTCTATAAGCCTCCAATATATATAACAATCGTGCAAATCGTGAAGAAAGCATGAAAATTAGTGAATTACTATATGACCACAAGGAATCCAAAATCGATGGCCCCAAGTTGAGTTCCTGTAACTTTTATTAATTGAATAATAAATGAAAAAATATTTAAAAATTAATTAATTAATCATCTAATTAATTGAATTTTAGTAATATTTTACCACTTTCGATTTTTGTATATTTATGTACACCTAAAATTCTACCGATTGACATACAATTTCACCCCTTTACTAACATAATGCCAATAAATCCAAATTTTGATGGCCCCAACAAAATTCTTACAACTCCTAGATAATGGATTAATGAAATTAATAATTAGATTAATACCAGTTAAATGTTGACATTCACAAACCACAGTCAACTGATGTATCAAATAATAACAAAACAAGCATAATAAAAGAGAAAAGTGATGGCCCCAAGGTCGGGTTCTTATCACTTTCCCATTAATTCAATTAATTCAATTAACGGCAATTAATCACAAAAATTACAAAATTAATGTACAAAATAAACACAGCATAGTCGACTTGGGTATCAAATGAAAGTATTCACGGTAAAAATATGTGAAAAAATGTCTTTCATTAATAAATTAAACATTAATTACATTTAGAAAATTTTCATTTGACTTTTA
>JAMZAV010010032.1:0-24446 GCA_024449915.1 Sweltsa coloradensis
TTCCAGAAATTACCCGGAGCCGATTTAAGATCCGGATATTTCCGGCCTTTTTTTTGGTATTCACCATTTTAAAATTCGCGTCGGGGTTGCGGTCTTTCCGCGGACGGCCCGCTGCCTAAAGAGTAATTGGAGTTGACGACAGAGCGCGTTGTAAGCTATCACGTGCTTCCGTCCGTCTCGGCGAGTCGCGCCCATGCCACGAGTGAGTGCAAGAGAGAAAGATGCGGCAATAAATCTTGGACACTGCCGTCTGCGCAGTACGAGATGCGCGTACGATCCAACCAACTCACACTCACAGCTGACTGACAAAGATGGTTGGGTGTAGAAGTAGAATTCGCAATGCAATCATCTTTCAACCGATTCACGAAATTCGTTATCACGACGCATAGGATTGTTATTCCTGGCTTATGTTCTTTCTTTCCCAGGCTTATCTTGCGACGAGAGCTTCAGCGCGGGATATAGTAGTGAGAGGTTTTCCCACATGAGAAAGAGAGCTAGGCCTAGCCTAGGCCTATGTTTGCATTGTAGGCCTAGCCTAGGCCTACTGCGTCGAGTTTAGGCCTAGACATACGTTTTTATTACGACATGTAGGCCTAATTGTGTACGTGTGTTTGTGAGCTTGATTTACAAGCTATTAAATCATTTAGTATACCCTATATGAAGTGTATCGTGTGTATTTTATGTTCCTTTATCCATTGCATGTGTCAAATATCATTTTACCATATCAGGCTATGCTACGAGAGCAAATAAACAAATGAAACGCGCCATCCGAGTTTTTCGCAAATCCGAGGTGCCCCCGGTCTCATCCAACTCGGATAAGAGGGATCTTACTGTATTTGTTTTCATCTTCCATAAATAAGTTCAATTAACTTGATAAATTATGAGATACTTAAATAAGTTTGTATTTTTATATTGTTGTTAATTTCCAGAACAAGTATTAACAATCAAGCTGAAGAGATCCATAATCCCTAATTTCTCGATTTGTTTCGTACTTTTTATCTCGTATGCTGATCCTGCTCGTTTATCTTTTCAAAAATGTCCACCATCTTCCCGATTCTACCTCCTTTCATGTCTTGCCTTGCCTCTTCCCTCTCCAGTATTCTTTGCGGGATTTGTTTTATATCCATCTATCTCTTCTTCTGACCACTTCACTACTCTGACAGTTTTTTGTGTGTGAGTGTGTGTTTGTAAGTGTGTGCGAGAGTTTTGTGTACAATGTTTTGAGTAAACTCACATCAATACCATCTTCACGTCATTCTTCATGATGCATTCTCTTTGTACGTCCAAACCATCTCAACCGCTCTCTTCCAATGCTCCATATTAAAAACTTGACACCCAGACCTCGCCCCCGCTTCAAGTACCCGTACTTCCACTTTTGCCATTCTTGTCGACTAATTCTATAAATATCATGCTCTCTTGATGTCTTTTATTGAAGGTTCATCTGAATTTGTGACTCTATAATCACTATGCAGGCTACACAGGGCCAAATGTGCCCTACATTAGCCTTCCTACCCTACGGGCAGGTAAAATTAATTAATGGAATCGAAATCCAAACGAATGCAATTACGTGCCGTTTCAAGAAAACGACACTTTGATTCTTTTAAATATGCATCCACTTTGTTTTACGATTCTTGGTCAAGTCGTTTTGACGGTACAGCCCTTTGTTCAGGGTGCCCTCCACCCTCTGACTCACCAGGCAGCTCAGCAGGATGGCGCACCAGGCGCAAGACCTACTTGTCTTCTTGACGGTACAGCCCTTTGTTCAGGGTGCCCTCCTACCCTCTGACGTCACCAGGCCATGCTCAGCAGGATGGCGCACCAGGCGCCTTGACTCTCAATTGTCTTCTTGACGGGAGCGGAACCGTCAAAATTTTGTTTCCATTCTTCTTTCACACATCAACTAGTGTACAGGGACATTCGAAAATGCCTTGTTGTTCTGTGTAAGGGTGTAGCACTAAGTCAGAAGTGAAAACTCCGGGTTTGTACACATACAATTTTCCAAAACGTGAAAAATCTCCGAAGCATTATGCAGCTTGGTGTAAGAGTGTGCACAGGAAAAATTTTACGCCAACAGAAAACGCGAGAGTGTGTTCAAAACATTTTGTTTTAGAAGACTTTGACGAATCCGACGTAATGAACATCAAACTGTTACCAAGTAAATACAAAAAATCCCATTGACTAAAAAAATACTGTTCCAGCAAAAGCTCTCGGCAGAGAGCCTACAAACTTACCTACCAAGAAGTCAAGACCATCTACATATATTCAAAAGAAAACTGTAGCTTCAATGTTGTCGGATATTCCTTCATACTCAGTAGCTTTCTGCTTTACTACCTTCGCATTCAGTGATACCTGACGACCGTGCTAATAATAATAAATAATAATAGTGATATAGTTCGCCTCTAATTCGCGAAACAAGTGAAATCGGTATGCAATCTGAATTTGGCTGTGAAACATTACGTACTAATAACATCAATAACGCCAGTGATAGTGATACGAATATGCATGACAGTGACACCTCTTCATTGGATGAGTCGTTTCAAGTAGATTCTGATGATTATGCGTTTAGTAGTGATAGTGATGACAATAATTACACGTGTGACGAAAAAATACAATCTAACTTCCGCGATCTTTTTAGTGTTTTATACTTTACTTATTGAGCTATTCAATCTTTGTCAGCCATGTGGTTCAAAGATAAGAGAGCGAAATTCGTGGTGTAAGGGGACTTTATTGAGTGTATTTACCAAGTGCATTAATGGTCACAAAATAATATGGCATTCACAATCAATTAAAAATAAACAGCTCAATGGAAACGTTTTCGTAACATCAGCAAATTTAGTCGTTCCGCTGGACCCCCCTCCCCCCCAATTTACAAGAATAGGCTCAATCGGAGTGGCAAGGGTTCTCATATACTGTTCGATTCCCAACACCCACAGCTTTAATTTTAAGCTTGATTAACTCAATATTTCGTTCGCCTTCATAGCTTCGCGACGCTATGAACACGACCGACGCTCAATTTTTTCTTCCGCACACTGACAACTTAAATATTAAATTTCTTTGTTATAAATGCACTAACAGACATCATCATGTCCATGTTTTCAGCATAAATCACGTTTTAATAGTGTACTTGTTATACGTCCAAATACATAAATACGGTCTGTTTCATGATCAAATAGACCTTAAGATACGTTTTTTTTAGAATACGCACTGCTTTCGTTTGATGGCAAAGGAAGAGATTTTCAAAAAGGGTTTTTCAAATATTCCAGATAATAGTTAATGATGATGGCAACAAAATGACTATCTTGAATTTGTCCTAAAATGTTACATATACACTGTAAATAATAAAATACCTGAATTCGTGCGTGGCACCTGAGTCGGGAAAAACTTACTATATCACGGGATTTTCATTCTAATAAAAAGTAATTAAGTATTTTTCACTCTTAAACGTAAATAAAGCAAATCATGATTATGATAAATGTAATTCAAACAAAAAAGTACAGTCAGTTTCCAAAAGTGTATCTCCACTTTAAATTTTTAAGAAAATGAAGGTTTGAAAAGACAATTTGTCCAGTGGATATGTTTGTTTGTGATTATATAGTTATCACCTAGCTGGGATAAAACATAACATGATGTACATTTTTGGCGATAATGGCTATACAAATAGTTGAATTCCTGAAAAAATATATATGTCACAGCGCGTGACACTTAATATATTCTTTCACACTTCCCCACTTCAATGCAAATTATTTACTTTAAGCATAGCGTTTATGCGTTTAAATTTTTATTATGAGAGTAGCTTACACATGCAAAACCATTGTTACAGGGAGATATAAAGAATATGTAGTTATAGACTGTTCCAAAAAGTGGGATCCTAAATGTATAACTAGTAAATACATATTTACAAATACAAATTGTATACATTGTACATTTGTCTTTCTGACAATCACACCATGTATATGTACTATTAATTTGTCATTACATTAAGACACAATACAATAGTATACATAAAGGTAATATAACTGTCAAATGAAAAATAGAAACCCTACAAACATTAAATGCAGATTGCTGCATGCAGCTTCAGGCTCGAGTGCATAGTGATAAATCCCACCATTATATACCGTTTTTAGAAATATTTTGTAAATATTGTTTGCACTATAAGAAATGACGCAAAACGTAATTATTTAAGATAAATAATAATTAAAGAATACAGTCTGTTCCCAACATTTGTTTTCCTGCTTCATACATTATTCTATAATGGCTATCTCTAGTCAAAATCCAAGCAGTAGCTGAGCATTGATCAACTAAGACATCATGTAAGAAAAGGATATGCATATTTCGATACGTTAAATTTATAATATTAAAAATATATATTTTCAATAGGAAAATCACTTACATTTTCAGACCTCTTCATTCACGCCTGAGTTTTCTTCGTTCTCTTTTTGGGCCATCAAATTCCAACTCGCAACCTTCTCGTGGTTTGGCCCGCGATTAGGGGAGTTCTTCTCCCTGAAACTAATGGCGAGCTCTGGGTCGTCGTCGGGGAACCCCTTCCCTTTGACTACCTCCCCGACGGCGACGACAATGACAACACGGACTGATGATGACACAAGACGGAGACGACCACGACGTGGGGGAACCCCTGCCCTCCCCATACGCTTGTGGCTGGTTCTGACCAGCACAGGCCTGTCAACCCCATGTCCCCCCACGTCATCCCTACGTCCCTCCCTTCGTCTCGATTAGCCAAGTTGCATAAATATGAGACGTTAAGCAATATCCAATCAGTAGAGAGGGGAAAGAAAACTGAAGATTGCGCTTGTGGTGCATAAATAAAGATGATTGAAAATTCATTTCATTTGTTGGATGAGCGTAGCGAGCGAAGCAAAACTTCAATTTTACTGACCCCTAAAAAAATTTAGCTCCAATGTTTTTTTTTTTTTTTCTGTCTGTTTGTTCGCACGCTATCGGGCAAACGGCATATGCGATCTTGATGAAAATTTGAGGGGACCTTCGAAATCTCTGAACTTAGACTTGCCACGTTTTTGGGTACAAGCGAAGAAATATTTCTCATGAATATCGTACTTTTACGATTTTTTACGATTTTTAGTGCGATATTTTCGTGACATTTGGGCCGATTCTGACCAAACGGGTGGGGCTAGAACGTTCATATTTCACATGGACATTAAGGTTATGGTAATGTATTGCGTTTTGGAAGAAAAAGTTGAAATTTTTTTCCAGAAACCATAAATAAAGGTTTTAATTTAAGTTTTGTGAGGTATTTAATAACAATTAACAATTAACAATAGAAACTTCACAACCATCACCTACAATGCGTTCAAAAAGCACTAGATAAGTAAAGAGATCCCACGCAAACTAAAAACTTACAAAAAAGCTCATCCATCAACTCGACGGGACTTTAGTGTTTTCCTAGTATAATATGCATGGTTAACCTTTTTAATAACTTTGTCTTTACAGCAAAATAATTACTGTAGGTATGTAATTATTCAAAAACGTAGTTAAATTGTATGATTTGAACATTTCGATACCATCTAATTGATTTAAAAATCTTCCCTCTCTCTCTAGATCATTTTAATGATCAAGCACAAATGTTATTATAGGGCTAGGCAGGTGTCATCATTCAGTAAGTGATGATACATGTAAATGTCGATACAAACAGTAGTGTCATATTTTTGTTATTTGTTTTAAAAATAGTTCAGAACTTCCAAAAAGAATACAAATTTGTTTCAAAAGACTGGGGTTACTATTAGGGATTATCAGGGTTGTTAAAGTAGCTACAAAAATAGATAACGATTTTTCCGTTTTCACACTCGCACGGGACCCGGCACCTCCACCAAAATCATTATTAATAATGCTCGCTCACCCCTAGAAAAAATGAATTATCGTCTTGGATGTGAAAGAACTATTTCATTGTTATTAAGCGAGCGAAGCGAGCGTTTCCATTTGACTCTGCCGGAAAAATTAGTCACTGGTTTTGTTTTTTTTTTTTTGTTTTTTGTTTGTTTGTTTGTTTTTTTTTTTTTTTGTTTGTTTGTATGCCTCGCCATAACGTTCGAACGGAGGCTCGGATCGAGTTGAAATTTTGACCATCCGCAAGCTTCGTTCTCGATTGAATGCCATTAGTTTTGTGGCAAAAATCGTTCAAAAAGTTAAAAAGTTACATTAAAGTTAATCGAAAGTTTTTTTTTCAAACTCAACGGCGACAAAATCTGAGATAGCCAAATCATTTAGAATGTCCGTCCGGTCACGAATATGTTAATTTTATTTTGATCCCATAAGTAGTGTAGATGGAAATTTCATTATAACAAAAGTAACGTTGCCATGCAACGAAAAGACGCGCGAAGTTTCTAATGCACTGCCACCTAGAAGTAATCAAAAAACTTTCGAGGAAGCAGTCTATTATTTTTCAACAAAGAGTTTAAATAACTGTTTTCCCAAGGAGTCAATGTCCTCTAGATGGCGGTGGATTTTAAAGTAAAGATTTACACACGGGTTTACCCAAATACCTTGGCAATAATAAATAATACTGGAAACGCGAACGTCGTAAATTTTAAAATTTAAAAAAATGTGCAATGTCTAGCTATAGCACGTGCTCGCTTATCAACGCGTCCAAACTGAGCGTTTCCTAGTACTATAAGGATTTATCAGAGGAATATATTTTTTAAAGTAAAACATTATCCTTCCATGCACGGTATAGTTAACAAAATACCGGGACACTTTCTCCCCAAAATTGCAAACCGGTACAAATACGGCATTTTAATGAGTATCTCGGGACACCGGTACAACTACAAGTGTTCTTAAAACGGTACTGTACCGGTCAAACCGGTACGTCTGGTCACCTTAATGTATACGTAATTTGTATATACTAGGAAGCTTCGCTAACGCTTTTTCAGGCGCGTTGTTGGATGAGCGTAATTGGCGCATTGAGCTATGCAGTTATGTGTATTACATACAGTTATGCAGATTTTCTGTTGTTCTGTGAAAAAAATCATTACTCAGAAAAAAATGTTTATTTTAAAAAATGTAAACAATCGTAAAATTGCGATTTTCATGAGAAATGATTTTTCTATTGCGCTCAAATTTCACACGAATAAATAAATTCATTAAATTAAGGTTCTGTGAAAAAATCATTGCAATCGGATAACGCATGTAGATGTTATAAGTCGAAGAAATGTTTAAAAAAATGAAAAAAATCTTAAAATTGCGATTTTTATGAGAAATAAGTTTTCGATTGCGCTCAAATTTCACACGAATATATTAATTCAAAAAATTAAGGTTTATGTGAAAAAATGATCACAGTAGAATAAAGCATGAAGGTGTTATAAGTCGGGGGTTTCCGTTCGATGTGAAAAATCGTGATCGATAATCGGAGGCATCGAATCGATTACATATCGAAATATATCGATATCATAGACCCAAATCGATTATCATATCAAATTCCAAATTGAGCCTAGGAAGCAGAAAAAACGCAAAATTGTAACACTAATACAAGAGATCATTAAGGATTAGAATGTTTAAAAAAAACTGAGGGCAGAATTTCAATTACACAGCCTATATTTTAATACGTCTTGACTTGCATCGGGTGTCACTGTTTACGTGTTCCAACAGTACGCGCATCTAGCGAGCGAGAGATAGTGGCGAGATCTCATCGACATTCCAGCTCACAGCTTTATCTCCTCCCAACCTCCTCGTCGTCGTTCTTTGAATAATAAAAAACTGCCACACTTGACTCATCTTGTTAGGCAGCGTCAGAAGTAATGGCAAATATCTTCTTTGGGTTTGGGACGGAAGAAACATCACGAATTCAATATAATTGGGCAGACTGACGCTAGAGAAGTTCACGCCACAACACGTCGAGCCGTACTGAACTGAATACATCGCAATCGGGCCGGGCGATGTTTTCGTATCGCCTTGTATCGCGCTGCGAGCGCATGCGCACTGGCGGCGGTGGGCGTGCATTATACTTGAGCAGCGATTGGCTACTCCGACACCAATCGGCGCGTTGATACGACAGCGCGGCATTTTTAAGCATGGTAAACCGCGAAAACATCGATGTCACTATTTAAATCGATAATCATATCATATCAAAATACTTGAATCGATTATCATATCATATTACTGATATCGATAATCGATCGATATTTCGATTATCGACGGCAACCCTAGTTATAAGTCGAAGAAAGTTTAAAAAAATCGAAATAAATCGTAAAATTGCGATTTTCATGCGAAATAATTTTTCGATTGCTCTAAAAAAAAGCGTGGCAGTTCTAGATTTCGAAGGCCTCCAGAAAATTATATAGCAATTGGAGTATCGGTTTAGCCGGAATCGTGTTAACAAATACACAAAAATACAAACAGAAATTTAAAAAAGAAAAAGAAAAAAGAAACATTCCTGATTTTTTCTACAGTGTAGTGTAATGGAATTTTCGCTTCGCTCGCTACGCTCATCAATAAATATTTATTTACCACGATATGGAAAGCTTATTGACCCGGAACGAAATAGAATACGAACACACACTAAAAAACAATTAACCAAGGTCACTTACATAAAAAAAAACAAATGCGAATTTTCGAGTAACACTTCCTTACTCTTCCTCAAGCAGAGGCTAACTGACGTCCGTGCGCTCTTCTCTCTTCGGGCTGGCGGGCAGGTTTAATGTTGACAGGGAGGGGGTGGCTGCGCGCTCTGTTGACGTCTGGTCGAATTATCGGGATCCACATGGGGTGGAAATCAAACGACGGCTGGCTGACAGGGGGGGTGTGGCTGCATGCCATCACAGCAGCCTCCTTTATTTTCCTCTTGAAGACGTCTTCTTCTGATAGAGGGCCGATGTGTTGTTCCACATGATCATGTGTGAAGTTTCCTCCACGTGGTTTGCGATAAGGGAATTCTGTGCATTGGAGGTAACGTTGCGTTGGTGCTCTGTCAAACGAACGTTGAGGGGGCGTTTGGTTTCACCAATGTAAGTCCTGTCACAATCGCACGGGATTTCGTAAACAACGTTACGGGCTTGCTGGTCGGTATTATAGGGTTTGGTCTTACACAGTTGTTTACGAAGAGTGTTGGAGGATTTAAACACTGTCCGAACGTTGAACCTATTAGCAATGCGCCGGAATTTCTCCGAGAATCCGGGAATGTAATTAACAGCTATGGTTTTATAGGGCTTAGTAGTGTCACTTCCGGGTTTGTTTTCTTCGCGAGGGTCTTTAGCTAGGATAGCTTGAACAAGCTCAGGAGGGTAGTCATTGGCTGCAAAGGTAGAGAGGAGAACCGATTTCTCGGTCTGCAACTCGGTGTGGTTAGGAATTCTACTGTTTGTAAAGCCATTATCGCCAAAAATGTATATCATGTTATGTTTTATTCCAGCTTGGTGATAATTATTTATCTTATTTAATATAGGCTTTACCAGTTATACATTCAGGGACCCACTTTTTGGAAAAGTCTATAACTACATATTCTTTATATCTCCCTGTAACAATGCTTTTGCTTGTGTGAAAAACTCTGAGAATATAATAAACGCTTAAACGCTATGCTTAAAGTAATTTGCATTGAAGTGGGGAAGTGTGAAAGAATATATTATTAAGTGTCACGCGCTGCGACTTATATTTTTTTCAGGAATTCTACTATTTGTAAAGCCATTATCGCCAAAAATGTATATCATGTTATGTTTTATTCCAGCTTGGTGATAATTATTTATCTTATTTAATATAGGCTACAACTGTAATCATATCTACTGGACAATTGTCTTTGCAAACCTTCATTTTCTTAAAAATATATAGCGGGGACCCACTTTTGGAAACTGACTGTACTTTTATGTTTAAATTACATTTATTCTAATCATGATTTGCTTTATTTACGTTAAAGAGTGAAAAATAACGAATTCACTTTCATTAGAATGAAAATTACGGTGATATAGTAAGTTTTTCCCGACTCGGGTGCCACGCGCGAATTCAGGTATTTTATTATTTACAGTGTATCTGTCACATTTTTGGCCAAAGTCAGATAGTAATTTTGTTGCCAACATCATTTACTATTATCTCGAGCATTTGAATAACTAATTAGGAAAAATGCTCTCCGTCTTTGCCATCAAACGAAAGCAGAGCGTATTCTAAAAAAAAAGTATCCTGAGATCTATTTCATCATGAAACAGACTGTATTTATGTATTTGGACGTTTTCCAAGTACACAATATTAAAACGTGATTAATGCTGGAAACATGGACGTACAGAATATGTAAGGGACAAATAATTAGCGTAATCATATTTACCCTACGGTCCATTTCGGGGTCTAGGGCAGAGCTCCCAGCCGCCGGAGGGATTTTTTAAAGATATATTTGCGTCAAATGACCAGAAAACATCTTTCTGGCATAAAAAAATCAATTAAATATAGGTATAATGTGTACATTTTTTAGTCATAACATCTCCATCTAGTGGTTAAAAAATGATAGTACAAAATAAAATAGTACAAACATTCAGCAGATAATAATGTATTGATGAGGGCATCATACTAATGAAGGCCTAATCAATAAGAATAAAGTTAATTGAAAATTACTACAAAATAATTACTGTAGTATGTATTGAAAAACGTAGTTCAGTTGTATGATGATTGGAACATTTAGATTTTCCATTATCTATAAACAAAATCAATGCAAATAGTGACTGAGAAAATTAGTGGTGTGCGACTTGCGAGTCATGATTTTTGAGTTCGAGTTGGGTCCGAGTACTTAAAATAACTAGAGTTGAGAGTCTTGATCGAGTCTGGGTACTTTTTTTTATTATTATTTCACTATTACTCTTTGACTATATTTATTATCAGGTAGAATATTAATTAAAATTATGATGTTGTCCATATGTAGGCTCCAAAAAGTAAAGACAAGAGTAACAACTAATGATTTTAAAAGCTTTTCTCTCTAGATCATTTAATGATCTAGCACAAAATATTATTAGGGCTAGGCTTGGCATTATTTCAGTAAGTGAATTATTACATGAAAAATGTCGATACAAACATAGTGCAAATTTTTATTGTTTGTGTTCAAAAAAGTTCAGAACTTCCAAAAAAGAATACAAAATAATTGTATCAAAAGACTGGGATTACTATCAGGGTTGGTAAGGTAGCCTACAAAAATAGGTCACGATTTATTTTTACGTTTCACAGTGGACCCGCTGACCACGGCACCTCCACTTAAATATCATTAATAATACCTCACACACGCCTAGACTAGTAAATGAATTTATCCTTCTTGGAAGTGTTAAGATAGGATTTGATCAGTGGATTACTATTAGCAATTATCACAGAACACTATATTTTAAAACGTAATACATTAATCCTTTTATACACGGTATAAATACAAAATACCGAGGACAGTTTCTCTACAAATTGCAAACCGGTACAAAATGCCATTTTAATGAGTCTCTCGGGAACAACGTTACAAAGTGTCTGAAAACAATACTGTACCGGCCAAACCAGTACGTCTCGGTTCCACCTTACCTAGCGGTAACCATTCACTCGTTTTTTCTATTATAGAGAGAAAGTCGCCAGTCGCCATATTAACTCGAACTCTCTTGTAATCGTCATAAAAATGTTCCTGGACGAGGTTTTGCAAAATATGATGTGAGTGTTAGTCATTCCTTATGCCAAAATGATGAGTCTTTCTTTTAAATCGGGGTCGTCAGGATCAGATTCTTTAAGACGTTGCATGTCCATTACACGATCTGCAGCAAATCCAATTTTGGTCAGGCAGGGACATTTTCAGCTGCATTTGGCGATACCACCACCAGAGGAGGGAAGTATTCCTCCAATATTTCCATGCTATTGTAGGCCCTCTTAAAAAAAACTGCACTCACGGTGGCCCATCATTGCTCTTTCCATCCATAATTCCAGTGGATTGACATGGTGAAGAGAGCTTGTGTGCATTTTCCATTATTCTTTGCCAGAGTCGCCAGCACGTTTGTTTGATGTGTTGCAGAAAGGCTGGCTCATGAAAGGGTTCTTCTTCGATATGCTTGACTGGACGCTTCATGTCCTGTGCAATATTTAATTACTCGAAACATTTTATAGAGGATGTGGAACAATTCTGTAATTTTCAGCGGGATCGTTGAAGCATAGCTATAAAATGCTCGCTGCATCAAGGAGTTTCATTCAGTAGGAGCTTAGGAAGGGCGATGTAAGTGAACTTAAGATGATCTTCTCCGAGTTAGTTTCAGGATTGCTTGAACTGCCTTTGCCTTGCCTATCCATAAAGTGACGATCCTGGTCGTTCCCGTTAAGCGCGTGAAACGGTGCCACGCTGGCAAAGCAGAGGCTACAGAGGGGGCCAACAGTTTAGAAACATTAAGGTCATGTTTTGGAATAAAGTGCGCAGATTCTTGAGTAGGGCATTACCCTTCCAGTCATAAACCACACAAAACTGCTCTATTTGGGCACAATGAGAAATTAGGAGCACGAAAACAGTCAGTGTCAGGGAATTCAACAATAATATTTGAAACATGGTCAGAAATCTTCCAAATGACTGGGGTAAAGGCCACAAAGCAAGGATAATACGACAAACAAAGGATAATGAGTAACACGCGGAAATGTCGGGTACTTTAGTTATGGTTAACTTTCTCGCAGCAAAATCTCTCACAGTCTGTAGGCATAACATTAACATCCACCACAGCAACCACACCAATCTTTTGATACCGCACCCTACCAATGATATTAGCGGGTTGAGAGTATAACGATAGCAGAACTATTTCCAAAAACCTCTACTAGTCACTCTCTCTGTGTGTACTCCGGGTTCGTATTGATATGGAATTTATTTCATTCAATTCCAATTGAAGCTGTCATATCTAGCCATTACTCGTACACTCAAAACACACTTGACACACCCTTTACAATTGAAGTTTAAACTTTTAACTAGCATAACTCACTGGTCACTTCCGCGTCACGCCAGCATCAGGGGCGGATCCTGAACCTTCAGGGGGGGAGGGGGGCGCGACAAAGCTAGCGCCACAAGGGGCATTTTTTCTTTCCAAAAACGAGTTTTAAGGAATATCAATATATTTATATGCAGTTGTCACTAAAATAGGCCCTGGAGAAAGAGTTAACCAAGGGGAGTTTATAATCAACTTTTACGACATAAGCTTTTTATAGAGAATCACAATTTGATTTATTGATTTAAAAGTTAACAAAAAATACTGTCCTTAAAGGTTTAAAAGAAATAATAGTTGTTTCACTGATAAACAAAACATTTGAAATAATAGAACGGTATAAAGTCATATGCAATCAGTATAAGTGGTACTGACAACAGAAAAAAACTCACGTATTCTTTTTCTTTTAGCGTAGCGGTTCAATTACTTTATCGAGATCTATTAATAGGTCTCAGTGGAGTTCACAAGAAAGCTAAGCTTGTGCAGTCTTTCTTGGCTCATTTTTGTTTCATCCACGTCCTTTAGCCTTTCACAGCGTTGAGAGAAACATCGTTTCCGCGCTTGCACACAATGACAGGCATTATGCATGAAATGCGAAGTAAAGCTTTGATATATGGAAAAATATCAAAATCACACGCATGAAAGCATCAATTACGCATATAAGGTAAAGAAGGTATCAAGATGCAAGAAAAACATTGATATTTTTGGTTAGGCTTTGACGCAACACATATTCATTATAGAATAAATTTAGCTTTTTAAGGGGGGGTCGGGTGTGGATCGCCCCCTACGCCTCCCCTGGATCCGGCACTGCCCAGCATTCTACTGAGGGTGGAAGCATGACCGAAAGCGGGGTTCGGCTGGGATGCGTGGCCTGGTGGCGTCACAACAAAAACCTTCAAATGGTCATTAAAACCTAAAGTCGGAGGCCGGTCCCACGACGTGTTGCCTCGACGAGCAAAGCGGTCGGGTCGGGGTGGCTTGACAAGCCGCAGGTAAACAGTTTCAAAAAAAACAAAGGGGGTCACGGGCGTATGGTTGTCAAAGCCTATAGCCTGCACCGCTGTCCGAGCCTTGGCTGATGAGGCCTTGTGACGGGACGGATTTCCATAGGTCAAAAAACGGGTAAAGAACAAAAACAAACTCGCCTTTTCATCCATACGAGTGGCGAGCCAGTGGGTCCCTCGGGGAACGCTTCAACGAGCATGTTATGAGCCGGACTTACCTGACTGACCCATTTTTTATTACCTCCTGCGCGTTCTCTTTGGCTTGTGCAAATTACCCGACAACTGACGGAAGCTCAAAGCAACGCGCCGCAAGCCCTAGACGGACCCCGGGTATCCCACGGCGTGTTGCGCGACGATCAGACCCTTTTTATACCTGCGGCTCGTCGAGCAACACGCCGTGTGCACCCCGGCTATAAACCAACATCTTGGGGGGTGAGATTTCTCCCCATGCACCGGCTTTAGCTGAATATAGTCACTGTGAAATCAGATCACATCCAATTTATTGATTTCGTTCCTTTAATAAATAATAACGACACATTTAATTGTATTCTAGCTAATTGAGTTAATTAATTTGTCTGTGTAAAAAATCTGTATTTAGTGCATATATATGTATGTATTTATTCATGAAAAATTGTTGACACGGATAGTACCCTACATGGCTTTTATATCAAATGTGATATGACCTCGTAAAACGCTATCTAGAAACTACAAATAAATGAAATGAAATACTAACACAGTTCTTTATGATCACTAGGTGTGTGTACGCAAGGAATTGACACAGACATTGAGTACCCAATATCCGAAGGGCTCTGGCCGAGTCTGTTTTAAAAACATCAATGTGCTTGTGAACGCATGCCTCCCACGAACACCTTGCGAGAGTAGATCTGTACGATAGTCCTGGTTCCTCCAGCCTCCATCAGTATCTTCTTGCTATTGGTAGTCACATCGCCTCCATTGGCCTCTGTTAGGTCAGATCATTGAATTTGGGAGGGGCGGATAGCTCATCCGAGCGTGAAAGACACGGAGCTGCCATCGGCTCAGAGATATTTCAGACCATTGAATTGGGCTGGATATTGATAATTTCGAGCGAGGAAGACACGGAGCTGCCACTGTTGTACGCAAGAATTGACACTGACATGAGTACCAATATCCGAAGGGCTCTGGGCCGAGTACTTAGTCAAAAAATCAAGTGCTTTGTGAAACGCAGGCCTCCCACGAACCATCTTGCTGAGAGTAGATCTGTGCGTTGGTCCTGGTTCTCCAGCCTTCATCAGTAGTTCTTTGTTATTGTAGTCACACGCCTCCATTGGCCTCTGTTAAGGTCAGATCATTCGAATTTGGGCTGGATATTGTTCATTACGAGCGTGAAAGACACGGAGCCGCCATCGGCCTCAGAGATATTCAGGACCTTTGAATTTGGACTGGATAGGTGGACATGAAAGGAGCCTCACGAAGATTGTTAGAATCGGGCGTCCCTGGAAACGACAATGTCGGCTAATCCTTTCAAAACTGGATCAAAGACGAACCTATAAAGACACCGGATCGGCGTTTTAAGGACAAAACTTCCGTCTGTGACAATCTCTATTGACATTGAGGGCCTTTTTTATTTAAAGGAAATTTTACTATCGGGACATGTGAGAAAATACAACTGTGGGATATTTTGCTGCGGTCCAGGAGACGCAAAGAGGACCAACGAGAAATCAGACCAAAGATAGGAGGAATGAATTGATTATGGAAAGGCCATAGACAAATACGGATTTGCAATATTTATCAACCTGAATGACGATTGTATCGACGGCATTCTCCAAACAATGTAGGAGGTGAAGCTATTAACCACCACTCTCAGCACAGACCGATTATATGTGAAGGGTAAAGCAATAGTGAAACCAGAAACTGTCCCGTTCAAACGATTTAGAGTTCAATTTTAAAAAGCGAATTGGATAAATTTAGAGAAGACGGAGTGAAAATCCCAAAGCTATCGACTCGAAGCCGGAGGAACTATGATGTCTTTATAAATTGGTGAAAAGGATCTCAGGGAAATATTTCAAGGAGGAGCAGAACCCAGTACACACCAGGCCTTACTAGGGGCCAATCCCCTCCTGGATCAATTACACAGGACTCTATTTGAGACGATCCGTTCTCGGATGAAACAATCGAGCGGGAGAGATACTGATGGCAGCTATTTCCGAATCTAGGAAGGAGAGATGGTGTTTATCCTGTTGAAAAGTCTAGACATGAAGCAAAACAGCAGGAGAGCCTGAGTCACTGAAAAAAGAATCCAGTGGTGACCCGAGAAGGCCCGCGTGCAAAACTTTAAAAAGATGTAACGGCAAACCAATTCGCGGAGCCAGCTCGTTACTGAATGAAAACACCTAAGGAAGAGGGAATGATAGATTGGCTGAAACGAGATGTGCAACATGAGGTAGGACTTTTTTCCGGAACACTTTTTCCATGGAGGAGCTACTCGAGGCAATGTGAAGAGCAGGTGAAAGCAAATAAAGCGGTCAGGGCAGAGGAAAATAAAAAATTATTTCGTAACCAATGACCTTACAGGGACTACTTGAGCTTATAAATAACTGCATGTTACAAAGCAAAATGACCAAAATATGGAGGAAAGCTCGAGTGGTCGTGAAAGAACCAAATGACCCAAAGAACTTTTGCCCAGTGTATTTACTATGCCAGAACTTTCAAAATGTATTAGCCGATGATCCTAAACGAATTCAGCTTCCCACACTAGATGAAAAGCTCATCAAAGGATCAGCTGCGTTAGGCTGGCAAATCTTGTACCGGCCAAATTTTAAATTTTGTAGCAACCACATGGGAAGATGGATTTGAATAGAAGAGAAGTAACATGGTACTTTTCAAGACTCACAGCAGCATATGCCATGGTAAAACTACAAACACAATTTGCTTTTTTTTTAACAATTTAAATTATACAATATGACAACAGGACTACTATGGCTAAAAATCAAACAATCGCAATGATAATGCAGAAAAGAAGATTTTTAAGCACTCTACAGGGAAAGTACAGCAGATGACGGGTCCAGAAGAACGGACACACAGAGGAAGCGTTCTTTCCCCCACTCTCTTCAACGTACACACTAAACGACCAGGCCCATCGTAAACAACCTCACGCAGTTTAAATCTATGCGATGACTCGGCATGGCAGCGCCAGGGGAACAGCTTCGGAAGGAAGTGGAAGAATCTTTTCTAGAGGACTGAAATTACTTGGTTCAATGCTACGACAACAACATCCTAAAAACTATCCTTACAAAACTCAAGTCTGGTTTTCCATCTAAGTAATCGAGAGGCAAAAAGGGAACTTTCCATAACATCATGTGGGAACCTTGACACTTCAGGCACTGTGGCCACACCCAAAATATTTAGGCATCACGTTGAACCGAAAAATTATCTTTTAAGAGGCACTGTGGCAACACCCCGAAAAAATAATGGTGGCAGCTCGCAATAATATCTTGTGGAAGGTCACAGGTAACACAGGGGAGCACACCCAACATCACTCCGAACAACAGCCCTCGGTCTATGTTACTCTGAGGCAGAAAATGGTGGGGCCACCAGTCTGGAATGCGGTTCTACCTCATAGCAAAAAAGTTGACTTCTTGCAATAAATGAGGACTGCTCGAATCGTTGACGGGATGTCTGAGACCAACACCAACAAATAAAATATATCCATGCTTGAATTTTCTCCGCCTCACAGGCCGAAGACATGTGGTTTAAGCTGCAGACTCGAGAGAAGGAGAGAAGGAAGACAAGAAACGACCACTGACACCCAAATGTTTGGGATACCAATCGCAAAGGCGGAGACTTCAAATCTAGAAATGTTTCACTAGGAGAACCAGACACTCGTCGGCACGGCTGAAGATACTCGAGTTTCAGATGGAAGGCACGAACTGCTGGAACCTATCACGGAGCCAAAAGGAAGACACTGGCGCGCAGAGCAAGATCTTCCATACGGCCATTTGGAAACACGAAACAGTCTTAGGACAGCGTCCCAGATGCCAAAACAACCTGGAGAAGTGTTTTTTTGCCAGTGTGGGGACGATGTCACCGCGAGTGTGGGAAGTACTGTGGTGAGTATGGCTTTTAAATTCTTATGGGTGTTTCCACTGTCCACATAAGATCTGGGCATGACAGAATCAGCATGAATGCCGAGCTCAGATAGTATCTACTATGTTTCACCATTTACTTCTTGCGACACTAGTCCTCTCACGTTTTTTGGGTCCTCCCTCGTCTCTACCAAGTCCAGGGTGTTTTTGCTCAAATGATCTATTTAATAAAAATCAAAGATATACATTTTAAATCAATTGCACTTTTTCTTCAATTGGCTACAAACACAAGAGTTTTATCTGACTTTATGCAAAGTTTTCAAGAAACAAATTTTATCAGATTTGAAAGTATTTAATCCGCCCATTAACTTAACTTGCTAACTCTCTCTCACTCCCCCACTCTTCTTATCTCATTCTCTAGGTAACCACCGACAGTACCAGTACCTAAAATGCGTGTCAAGGTGTAAATGATCGTTCAAGCACATTAAAACTAATAATAAAAATTGAAATTCTTCTTTACAAAGTAGGCTACATGGAGAAATGCTCTTTTTGTAGTTGATCTAGCTCGTATTCTGTCAGAGAAACAGGCAACTAGATTTTTAAATCTATGACTTTTGTCTTTTAGGTGCTGTACCAAAGGTGTGGGGATGAGCATTGAAGGATCAAGCATGAAGTCAGTGAATGGCTCGCCACTGTTCACAGCGTTGTGAAACGGAAAGAATCAAAACTTCAAGTCTTTGTAAAGTAGGCATACTGTACACAGTACCTACAAATATAATACAAAATACATTCTCATTTCTAGTTCATTTGCAAGCAAATGGTAACTTTATATAATATGATTGCAAATAAATTTGAGCTCACTTATTTTTATTTTATTATGATAATAATACTTCTATTAAAAATATAATAACTAATATAATAATAGTAAATGGCAAAATTAATTTCCAGGCAAGTCGGGATGAATGTGTTTATTCACATTGAGTAAACAGTTTTTGCCGAGTTGGCGGTTTCTATTACACATCAAATTACAAATATGTTTAACATTTTCTATAAAGAAACAATATGAAACATTCATAATAAATTTATTATGCCTCTATGCATATCTAGTAGACTCATCAAATGGGGTGTCGGTTAATTATTTATAAGAAAAGGTTTACGTTGTTTACATCACGTTAGTAATTTATATTTAATATTTATTGTGTACTAGTTGTTTAAGGTAACAATTGCCTAGTATGTTAAATGGTCAGGTGTTGCAACATGAATTATACAAAAAGTATTTGAAGGCTAAACATTTTTTTGTACTTGCCACTGTAGGATGCACATACGTTTTATCAGATGGGACCACTTCAAGCAACTTAACTAGGGGTAAGAGTTTTAAGATAGTAACAAACGGAATGTCCTAGCTATAGGACTTATTCATAAAATTTCCTCGATCTATGACTGAGCTAAATCTATTGCCCCCCGAAATCCTTGCAAGCCTGGATTGTCAGTGGCTGGTATGGAATCGGAGACCTTTAACTTCACAGTTTAATTTAATGCCCATCTTGGCCCCCCCCCCCCCCCCCCCCCCACCCCCCCCCCCCCCCCCCCCCCCCCCCGCTGCCGAGCTTTGAGCCCCCATTTTTGGGGCGCCACAGGTTGAGAACAGCTGTTCTAGTGAATAAAGGCTAGCCTCCACTTCTCGGATACAATTTGCGTTATCAACAGATCTGGTAGCTCTATGGGAAATTGTTCGCAGTGAGAGTGCATGAAACTAGTATGTAGGAACTAAAATAATAGTATTTTTATTCTATCTATTCCTAGATTACGGTATTTGAAAAATAGGGTACATGTACTAATTCAATTAGTGCCCATGGCTTGTCAAGAATCACGTAATGTTCCTTTATTATACAATGGAGATTAGCTAATCTTATATTAAGCTTGTGTTTTATACCAAATTAAAAATATGGATTTGTTCTTTATCAGTTGACCATATTCCTAATGTTCACGTATTTTATTAATGCTTGTATATCTATTATTAATAGGTTGGTACTTACAGCCTCAATTTTGGGGTGTGGGCAAAATGTGCTTATGAACGTGCACATAAGAACTCACTCTGGACATGGCATAACAAAAGAATGAGGTTCAAGATGATGGAAATAGTGCTTCGAAAAATAAAATTGTTTGCCATTTTTCATGCTGTTTTGGCTATCAAATTACTCAACTACTATTTAAAATATTAATTGGTTTTTAGCAGAGAAGATTTGTTTTTCCTTTTTACCATAAATATTAAATACCTGCCCCTGAACATAGCTAGCATAGCATAGTTTCTCAATTTCATTTATCGGGAAACACTCCCATAACTGTAATTGATTTTATGGAAATCAATCAAGAAATTTAAAAAAATCTAAGCTTAGGGGTAAAGCACCTGACCGGCAATTGTGAATCCGGTTTTGATACCCCGCTGAGATGGATTTTTTATAATTTCTGGATTGATTTCATAAAAATAGGAATAGGTGTTTTCATGCTGCACTCCGCATCCCAGTGCGCACCGCATTGCCACTTGTATTTTCATTTGTCCAGTTTTGTAATGTAATTCGAATGAAGGTCATAATCAATAACATTCCAGAACTTGGCAAGTGCATGCCGTCGGCATGCAAACAGATTAAGAGACTGCAGACACCTAGATGTAGTGTGCCAAGGAAGGAGGGGGATAACCACAGAGTTTGCCACTAGTAAACTATTCCTCACTTACAAAAATTTTGGGGAACCATAGGAAGGTTGTGAGTTTGGCTTTGATGACCCTAATAGGTTAGTTATTAATTACTTGCAGGTAGTGCAATCAGATTATACATACCGGTACATACATACATACAAACCTCCTCATGTATTCCAAATTATGTGGATGCAGAATTACTTTGTATTTTTTGTCTTATGCCATCTCATCACTTTGTTGATGTTTTGTAGGGGGTTAGAGGGGAGGTTGCGCAAATATGTAAGTGTTAAATCAAACAATAACACCAAGTAGTACCCATATATTTTAACAGCAACAGGGGGCTACTAACATGAAAAAGTGACAAGATGGCATACAACATTTTTACCAAATAATCAATTATATGGAATTCTTTTTAGTTAATTAAGGATATTAATCAATTTCAAATCAATTGAAAATATTAATTATTAATTTATAATAAAGGTTTAACCTAGGTCTATATTTAGGGGGCCTTTCCTACCTCCTAGGACCTCTTAGGATCTCCTATATAGTACGTTTACTTGCGAGTAGAACACATTGTTCTATTCGAGAGCGGAGTTCTTTTGTATGTCAGCTAATTGAATTCTATACAATTTCAGATTCCGAGGAGCAACACGCCCGATGATTGACAATAGGATTAGACTAGGATGTCATAAAAATATTTAATTAATAAAGTAATAAATAAGTTTATACAATACAATCATTAACTCTTGAAATCATTATTAAAATTTAAAAAAAATGCTCTTCCCACAAATGTATCATTTTTTAAGTTTCATTCAAAGTGGATAAAACTTACCAAAAATCATACATTTTTGTAATAGCATTTGATTTTGATTTTAATAATGACTTCAACAGTTATCGATTGTCTTGGATAAACTTATTTATTACCATATTAATTAAATATTTTTATGACATTCAAGTCTAATCCTATTTTCAATCATTGGGCGTGATGCTCATTGAAATCTGAAATTGTATAGAATTTAATTAGCTGACATACAAAAGAACTCCGCTCTCGAAGAGAACAATGTGTCCAACTCGCAAGTAAACGTATTATAGATATAGGATGACTATCTTACACTAGGATGGACTGGGGAGATCTTCAAGATATCCTCAGTATAGTATAAGATCTCTTTGGCACCTCCTCAGGAAGACTGACTATCTTATTACTAGGAAGGACTGGGCTGAATGGCTAATCTGTTAAGATAGCAATAAGTTGAAGTTTGAAACTTCTTCATTTGCAACCATAGTATCTCAGGGAGGCATTCATTTGGTGCAGTCAGTAGGTGAATTTTGCCATCAGCATAGTGGCACATGTCCTTCTAAAGTTCTATGCTAGTATTTGGGGAGGCCTTATGAAGTAGCTTAGGGAGATCATGGGCTACCCCATTCTCCACTAAAATTCGTGAACACATCACTGGTGTGTGTGATGACGAAGATGGTATTTTACACATTGGGTGTGGCCAGATATAAATGAATGGATCCAATTATGAATAGGGCCTGTAATTCCCATGGCGGTTAATTTGTTAAGCAATATATTGTGATCTATAATGTCGAATGCTTTTGTAAGGTCATAAAACAAACCTATTGAATTTTTGTTCACATCAAAAGCATCATATAGAGGAGATAAAAATGTGTATATTGCAGTTTTGGTTGATTTCTTTGAACGGAAGCTATGTTGATGGGCATTGAGTATATGTTTCTCCAGAAACTTTTTTTTGACATGCAATTGTCTTTTTTTCCAATGTGTCAAGTTGAAAAAGCTACTGATAAATTTCTATCTTTTCACGGAAATACAAGCAATCCATCTCAAATGTTTGCTACATCCTGATCTTCTAGAAGTACAGGCGCGTCGGAACGTTTTGAAAGTTGGGGGGGGCAAATCCATTAGTAGATTTTGAGGGTATAGATGGGGTGTGTGGGGCGAAGCCCCAGCCGACGGAGGCCCTTTTCGCCGAAGGCGAAAAAATTTCACTATTCTACAGTTATTTCGTCATGTTTTAACTGCACTCGGACTTTGTAAACAATGTTTTACAGCAAATATCTGCAATCTAAAAACTCAAAAAATTAACGTGAAGTGGCCCATTTTAATAAATTACAATTACAACATAATATTTATAATGACGAAGCATACAGGCAAACATATTTTGTTTTACCCTCTTCTTAAAAAAAAAAACTTACTGAAGGCTGTTTAATACGTTTCATATTTAAAATTACGATATTAATTTAATCTTTAACACGTTACTTTACTTTACACTTCACAATACACTACTTTCACTCTAAATAAGAGGAATAATATTCCCACTTGCCACTTATTTATAATCAAAGTCTCTACGCCACTCCAAAGATGACAGAACGCATAACGAAGCGACACGAGCGAACCAAATCCCAACTTGCGTCTGCCAATAACTCTAGCAAATCATTCAAAGGGATGTTTGGATTTGACATGAGTCTGAGTCACGTGTCCACTCTCACTGAAGTGAGTGACCGGCACACAATACAAGACGGTGGCTGGTTATAAAGATAGTCGGATAGACGGTTCAGGCATAGGGTACGTCAGCCAACCTAACATTCCTGCTATTGTTGGGTTGTTTCTTCCTGGAAAAGAATTTACAGGATCATCCGACGTTGCTTTCCCAAAAAGTAGAGTAAAAATCTTGATTTTTGAACTCTAAAAACTGCCCCCCTATGCCCCCATGGCATGAAAGTTGGGGGGGGCAATGCCCCCCTTGCCCCCCCCTGTTCCGACGCCACTGTAGAAGTATACTACGAATGACATTGAAGGGAAGTTTTAGTTTTCTTTATTAGACGAGTGAGCGCAGCGAACGTAGTCTACAACGCTACTCGATCGGGCCTTGGTCGTGATTAATTCTGTATGTTAAATGTTAAATGTTAAATGTTAAATGTTAAATGTTAAATGTTAAATGTTAAATGTCTGTCTGTCCAGTCCCATATGGCCGAACGGCCTAATAGATTGAGCCGAAATTTTAAACAGACATCCGTGACCAGGTAACTGAGAACTGCTAACAAAATGAGCACAATCTGTTGCGATTTAAACCTGCAAGAAATAATAAACTGAAAAATACGTTGAAATGTATAGGAATTATTTTAACGACAATGGTTTTCATTTTGAAATAATATTTTTTGTTTGTTATTTACCTGGCTGTGAAATGCCGTGTCCAAGGTTAATCGAATGTTGGACGTCAAGGTACCCCCAAATGCCGCTCGTAGATTGAGTAAACCTTGCAATATTTTCACGTATTTCGTACTTGCTATGTTTTCCATAGTATTGTCACAGATGATGGACTACACTGCGTTATATGCATTTCAAAACATGTTAAATAATTTAAAAAATACAATCCAGAAATTACAAAATCTTTCCCGACCATTGAACCCACGTCCCCCACATTTTGGCTATAAGGGCGCTTTAGCCAACTCGACTAGGGAAACGCCAAAGTCGTTGTTAGACGAGTGAGAGAGTCATGTGTTGAGTATGCGGGAAAATTAGCATTTAAGTTTGTTTATAATATTAGTATAAATAATAGGGTATTTAAGTTAAGGTCATAGTTTAGGCCATAATGCTCCACTGTAGCCTATGATAGGCTAGGGAGGCCTAAGGTAGGGGGATGAAAAGGAATGTTACCGGGTACTCAACACATGGCTCACTCACTCGTCTAACAACGACTTTGGCGTTTCCCTAGTTTATAGCATAATTTGTTAATTTCTGAGA
>JAMZAV010010033.1:0-22710 GCA_024449915.1 Sweltsa coloradensis
AAGTCAACTCATGCAGAGAACTCGTCATGCCCTCCACTGCATGCCTGCACTCGTGGGCTACAGTGAGTGAACCACAAAAAAATATCCAAAATATGCTCAAAACAGTTACAGTTATATAGTAAGATCATTTATCAGTCTTTTTAAAAGACACATTTTTAAAAATTTATTTTTTATACATTCTGCCAGATTAGTCACGTGACTAATCTTAGATTCAGCTATTGCTACTTTTATGAACGATTTTGGGTGATAAGTTTGCAAAAAGTACTCTATTTGCTTGGATTATATTTTTATTATAGCTTTTACCTTTGACTATGAATATGAAATGAGATATTTTAAAAAGTGTCACATACCTTGGATTTTACAGTGTTTCACATTTTCCGTCACGTTTATGGTGCATTCCAAAATACCTCATTGCATAGTCAAAGGCGAGTCCGAGTATAATCAAAATATCAGCCATCCGAACTTTTATCAATTTTGCAGAATTTTGCACCCAAAATCGTTCATAACAATAGCAGGAAAATGCATCTACAAAAAATGATCTTCTCAACTGACAGTGATTAATCTTACATTAATCAATGGGTATTTTTTGACGAAATGTCTCTAACGTGTACGTGTTGTTTGTTTCAGAGCTTCTGGGAGGTCCCTTGTTCGATCCTCACATGCTGGCTCAGTTCCATTGTCACTGGGGTAAAACCAGCGACCAGGGGTCGGAACACACAGTGGACGGGGAGGCGTACGCGGCAGAGGTGGGTGGATGCACAGACAGACAGACAGACAGACAGACAGACAGACAGACAGACAGACAGACAGACAGACAGACAGACAGACAGACAGACAGACAGACAGACAGACAGACAGACAGACAGACAGACAGACAGACAGACAGACAGACAGACAGACACAAACAAACACACATAGACAGACAGACAAAACAAACACAGACAGTTAGGCACGTACAGCGGCGTCGGAGCATGGGGGATAGCTTGCCTTCCCTGAGCTTACAGGGGGGGGGGGGGCGAAAGTATCTTCTCGACCCCCCCCCCCCTAGAAAAATGACAAATTAACTAAAATAAGTGCGTTTTTCGTTTTGATTTTTTCGTTCAGCAAAGACCCATTACTTCCAAAACAAATAAAAACCACTAAAAAAAATACGTACTTAAAAAAAAAATTGCCTGCGCCGCTATTGTGGGGGGCACCCCCTCCATTGCGTTGTTCGTCCAAGCCCCCCCCCCCCCCCAAATTATTCCAATCGCCACGCCAAGGACATTAGTTGCATATTATGTATAACCATATATGGAAGCATGTACTTTTCCATGGTAAAGTTCGCCCCCCCTGGAAAAATAGGCTTCCGACGCGCCTGGACACATACAAGACAAGCAGACGCAATAGGGTCCTATGCAAGAATTATTTGCAAACCGCTATCGGTGGACGAGTCCCGGCAGTTTTTAAATTATATGATTCAAAATTGTTTTTTTACTTTATAAAATGTAGGCTATATAATTCTTGAATAAATCTCTTGTGCAATTTGTGCATTGAATCTATGTGTACCTAAAACAGAAAACAAATAATTATGAAATATGAATATTACTTATGTGTTCAAAAATGCGTAAATTCTTTTTGAACGCAACCAAAACGCACGTCGCCCACTTTTTGATTTGAATTGATAGTTTGGATAGTTGCTTACATGTATTGTGAGTTTGTGACGTAAAAAAATTGGGTCATGACTAGGTGTGTTTGAACGTGGTTATTTCACCAAGATTTGATCAAGTACGTATTGGTAAGCAGGTGGATTGGTTGGGGTCTCAAGTGATCAGATAAGCTTTGTGTAAGCACCCTAGGAAACAAAATTGTATGTACTTTATTGTAACTAATTATATTCTTTTTAGTTACACTTGGTGCACTGGAATCACTCCAAGTACTCAAACATTGGGGAGGCTGCCAGCCAGCCAGATGGGCTAGCAGTGTTGGGCGTCCTCATGAAGGTAAGTGGGATTATACCGACAGAGATGGCACAGCACTAGCATAAGAAGCCCTCATGCTAGTACAAGTGTCTAATTTAGAAACTCAAAACAATTGTTTCCAAATTTTTCTGATCCGGTACACGGCCAATATTGCCACCTCAAAATAATTTCAAACTTCAATTTGCCAAGGCACACCATTCAACGTAGGGTGTTGTGTTTTTGTGACATTAAATTTCAACTGGTTTTCTATAGGCTGACTGAGAGAAAAGTTTTTTTTTAACAATTGTCTTTCCTGCGAATTTTTTGTTTGACGGTATTTTGTACCGATTTGTATTGCCAAACGAAAAATTTGCAGGAAAGACAATTGTTTAAAAAAATCTTTTTCTCTCAGTCAGCATATCGAAAACCAGTTGAAAATTAATGTCACAAAAACACAACACCCTACGTTGAATGGTGTGCCTTGGCGAATTGAAGTTTGAAATTATTTTGAGGTGACGATATTGGCCGTGTACCGGATCAGAAAAATTTGAAAAAATAGTTTTGATTTTCTAAAATAGCCAGGTTTCAAAGCCATTCACTGTATTTTGACTTTGTAGCATATTTTGGAAAATAGAAAAACGCGGTGAATAGTCTAAAGTCAGAAAGTGTAGGTTTGAAACAGAGTAGGCATACCCAGGTTTTAAAAATAGCTTGTTAATTTCTTTGTATTGGAATGTAAAACCATCTTCACTATAAAACTTTTAAATGTCTCGCTACCCGTTGATGACATTTTTTTTTATTTATCGGGTTGTTTTGTAGCGGCGGTAGTGATATCTTTCTGTCGACGTTTTGAAGACCATGTTGTCTTCTTCTTCAGGACAAATATGATATGAAGTTTGTGAAATTCCTCTTGTTTCTTGTTATTGTTTTTTTCCCTATTGTTACTATTAAAGTTTTTAAAAACTTTTTTTTTAAAAAACGTCGACAGAAAGATATCACTATCGCCGCTACGAAACAACCCGATAAATAAAAAATAAAAAAATGTCATCTTCACTATGTTCATTATGATAAATTTAATACTTTTAATGTTATGTTTGTAATTTTCCTTCTTTCTATGAACATGTTCTTTCTACTAATTAGTACGCTGGATCCCCGCGGTCATCCAATGGCCAGCTGTCGATAAAGATTGAATTTGTGTATTAAATTAATGCACATATCAGAATTTTATAAGTAGTAGGATGGTACTTCATTACTATGATTGCAAATTTATTATTTTATCATCTACCAAATACAAAAAGATAGGTATTACATTTAATTTCAACAAAATATTGAACATGGTATAAATTACAGAACAAAATTTTGAACCTGTAAATTGTGTCAATACACCAAAAAGTACAGAACGTTTGATATTATCAAACATAAAGAAAAAGTGTCTGACTGTGTGTTGTAGGTAGGGGAGGCCAACTCTGAATTGGAGAAGATTGTGCAGCTGATACCGGAAGTAACACACCGAGATGAGAAGGCAGTTATTCCCGAGCCTGTGGATCCAGGCAAGATGCTTCCAGGTTGTACAAAACATTGCTTACTACTTATTAGCTAGAGCTAGGATTGATAACCCAACGATTGTAGCGAGATGGCTTCACAAGGTTTTTAGGAACATTCTGACCTAATGAGTAGAATTACATACTGTAGTTATCTGCATAGAACAATACAGGAAGAATATAAAGCGGGAAGTGCATTTGAGTTTCAACATACTCTTGCGAGCCAATAAACTGGATTAGTATCACACTTACTTGTACTCCTACCCACTACTGTTAACTCATCTAGTTCAAAGAACACACAATTTGGATTCATATGAATAATGCTAGGTAAACCAGAGGGAAAATAAACATTTTGATAAGCATTTTTCACAAAAATGTACAATACAATATAGTCGCAAATGAGATTAAGAAACTTTTTTCAAAGGTCTTGGAGGGCTATTCCCGAGTTTGATCGAGATGCAAATGGGATGGGACAAGTCGTTTCAAATCTTACTTCATTGTTATAAGCTTGTTTATCCTTATCCTATAATAATGACGTAATAATATTACATTTTAAACATTATTAGATATTTATTCGTACATAAAATGATAAAAAATCTTCTAAGAATGAAATAAGTTGTGAAACGACTCGTCGCGTCCCGCAAACTTAGGAATAGCTCTCCAAGCCGATGAAATATAAAATATATTGTTACTTCAATTAACTTCTGTTTTGTTGAATTTTAATCTATTCTCTTGCTCTCTTATGTCAACCCCCTCTCCTGTATTCCCGTTCCAGTGGAACGGAGCTACTGGACCTACGAGGGCTCGCTAACGACGCCCCCCTGTTCCGAAAGTGTCACCTGGATCCTATTCAAGGAGCCCATCGAGGTGTCGGAAGAACAGGTCAGTTCACTTAAACACGCGGCGGTGTAACCTGTCTGCTTTCAAGTCCATCCCCCGTATTATGTTCTCATTCTTTCCACCCAAGACTGGAGACACTTGATTCCACTGCCACTGTGGCCTTCATGGCCTCTTCAACACATGGTAATGTTATTCAAATTGAATGTGCCACTCGATTTGGTTAGTCGGGAAACACTTCCGTAAGAATTGTTAATATTTGTTGCAGTACTGTTCCATCCATTCAGATCTATGATGCAACTACAATAATTCAGAAGTTAAAAAGATACCGCCTAGTTGGCTAAGGCGGCTACCTGAAATGTGGGAACCCTGGTTCTGAATTTCGGAATTGTATTAAATATTCAATGTGTATCTGACCTATTCACTAAAGTGAATAAATTATTGGTATTAAACTGATTTTAATGTTGTGTATATTATAACTAGGAAAACGCTGAAGTCCCGCCGCGTTGATGGATGAGCTTTTTTAAGTTTTTAGTTTGCGTGGGATATCTTTACTTTTGCAAGTGCTTTGTTTTGCTGCCTACGCATTGTAGGTGATTGTTGTCAAGTTTCTATTTCTTGTCAATTGGTATTATTTATCGTAAAAAACTTATATTAAAAGCTTTATTTCTATGGATTCTGGCTAACTTTTTCAACTTTTTCTTTCATAAGGTACTACAACACCTTAACCTTAATGTCCATGTATAATATGAACGTTGTAGCCCCACCCGTTTGGTCAGAATCGGCCGAAATGGCACGGAAATATTGCACAAAAAATCAAAAAACTTATATTAAAAGCTATATTTCTATGGATTCTGGCTAACTTTTTCTTTCTAAAAGCAATACATCACCATAACCTTAATGTCCATGTGAAATATGAACGTTGTAGCCCCACCCGTTTGGGCAGAATCGGCCCAAATGTTACGAAAATATCGCGCTAAAAATCGAAAAAAATCGTAAAAGTACGATATTCATGAGAAATATTTCTTCGATTGTACCCAAAAACAATACACCTCTAAGTTCAGAGATTTCGAAGGTCCCCTCAAAATTTCATCAAGATCGCATATGCCGTTTGCCCGGTAGAGAGCGAACAAACAGACAAAAAAAAAAAAAAAAAAAAAAAAAAAACACCCGAGCTAAATTTTTTTGGGGGTCAGTGAAATTGAAGTCTTTGCTTCGCTCATCCAATTAATTAATATAGACCTATTTAATTAATTGTGTTGTAAGTTTCATTGCAATATCAAAATTGTAATTTCTTGATTGGAAACATTGCCAAAATGCAGTCAGTATTGGTGTGCCCAATACAAATAAATAACTAGTAAATAATTTTAAGTGTTAAAATCACCATTAAACAAGAAACACTAGATAGTGTAAAATACAAAATGTTTGCATTTCTCTACTAGCTGGCAGCATTCCGCAGTCTCCGGTGCTATGGCCAGGGCGAGGAATGTCCGTGCGACGATATTAAGGGACTCATCATCAACAACTACAGACCACCATTGCCCCTTGGCAATCGGGAGCTGCGCGAATGTGGCTTCGCCTAATCAAGCAACAGGCTTTGGAAAAGAAACGCTTACACAAGGAAGATACATATGCAATAAGCCTACATAAACATCACATCATATTTTATTTAGCCATTTAATTTATAAAAAATGTATATACAATTATTTGTTCACCTTTTAATTCTTCCGAGTTTGCAATAATAGTTTTACACAAGTGGACGTTTTAAATATTCATTGACTATTTCACACACACCACCAATGTTTGCAATAAATGTCAGATTCACTGTCACTTAGTTAGTGATACACGTCGCATCACATCACTCGTATATAATCTTGTATTCGCAGCTTACTGTGCTCTTACCACACACCAATGTATCGTGAAAACTAATCATTCATATTGTATATAATAGTACTATAGCATTTAGCTTGTTGGCAATGTTAATAACTTAACAGAATGTCGATGTTTAGGAAAACGAGTCAAGTATCCAGCAGGCTTAGAACATATTAAGGTAGCTATCATCTATCACAGAATACAATCAAAGACTTCTTCTAAATAAATTTAGAAATGCTTTCAAATGCTTACGAAATGCCTATCAATATTTCTTGTTTTAAAATTAGAGAACTAACAGTCAATTAAACGTACATCGAAAAACTCCAACTAATATATTGTATACTGTACATTGGTTTGAAAACCAGTTTAGTGACTAGTGAGCAATAATTGTACTGTTAAGTACAAAAACCACGTAAAATAGTGAGTTACAGGAATTCATTCTCGATTGTACAATAGGTACCTAACTTAAATAATAATATTTCTAGATCATCAGATAAGCTGGTAGCCTGTAATTTAGGTACCTACCCTAGTTCCTCTTGGTACTTGCATACTACTGGTACTATTGCATTTCCAGAATATTATTGTACAGAAGAAATGTATATGTATTTGTTATAGACTATAAAACGGATATGGGAATATATTTGTATCATACTTTGAAATAATTCTATGAAGGTAGTTAGGTATCTTATTCTTTGGTCACTCATAAAATAAATTATGTTAAGTAATAAAGTACAATCTTTGTGACTGAAAACAAATAAAAAACTAAGCTTAAATATAATAAATTGACTACATAATATTATTACCTATGTTATTGTTCTCCTTAAGTGTGCTCTGTAATACCCGACCCATTTCCATCGAAACAACTCAGTCATGGGATTTACCACAAAGTGCACACGCTACATGTAGGCCTACTAGCCTAAACTGCCATTTGACATTAATTGTTTTATGTTCCAACCACCAACAATAATGATTGACTTTACCTTTATCACATAGCACACTTCCTATGCAGTTTCCACTGCGAACATGCTTTTGTTTGTTTCTTCGTTTCACACGAACTTAATATAAGAGTATTTTTGTTATTCAATTTATAATTGAAATCATGTAGTTGATTGCAAGTTACTTGTCAGTTATCACTGTAAAACCAGTTGCGTACGATTAGTTCAGTCAGGTCAATGCAACTCCCAAGTGGCCACTGGTGTACTGCAACAATAAAAAAGGTACTAATTAAATCACAAGTCATTTAAGAGGTAACTTAAACTAAATATAAATGCAGTAGATTGGTTTTAGATACTAGATGTCTATTGATTGGCAATGTTAGGGTTTGTGGTTGGGGAAAGTTGTCGGGAAACCAATACCTTGCTTACATGAAACAAAGGTAGGTAACTGGCAAACTGCATAAGACTTGCAGACACAAATCGACACCCTACACAAAAACAATGAGGAAACGCTTTGCATTTCTTCTCCGAGGATCGAGTTACGTAGAGTCCCGCAAACCTATGCTTGCATGTTAACATTTTTGTGGGCTCACCGCCATAGAAATGTAGTACTAGTAGTTATAAGTTTATAATAAGTTTTTTTTTATAATAAGTTTATTAAGCGAGCGAAGCGAGCGTTTCCATTTGACTCTGCCGGAAAAAATAGTCACTAGCTTTTTTTTTTTTTGTTTGTTTGTTTTTTTTTGTTTTTTGTTTTTTTTTGGATGTCTCGCCATAACGTTCCAACGGAGGCTCGGATCGATTTGAAATTTTGACCATCCGCAAGCTTTGTTCTCGATTGAATGCCATTAGTT
Organism: Sweltsa coloradensis; assembly: GCA_024449915.1. Classification (NCBI taxonomy): domain Eukaryota; kingdom Metazoa; phylum Arthropoda; class Insecta; order Plecoptera; family Chloroperlidae; genus Sweltsa; species Sweltsa coloradensis. The sequence continues at coordinate 7,980 of JAMZAV010010033.1, forward strand.
TTGTGGCAAAATCGTTCAAAAAGTTAAAAAGTTACATTAAAGTTAATCGAAAGTTTTTTTTTTCAAACTAAACGGCGACAAAATCTGAGGTGGCCAAATCATTTAGAATGTCCGTCCGGTCACAAATATGTTAATTTTATTTTGATCCGATAAGTAGTGTAAATGGAAATTACATTATAACAAAAGTAACGTTGCCATGGCAACGAAAAGACGCGCAAAGTTTCTAATGCACTGCCACCTAGAAGTAATCAAAATACTTTCGAGGAAGCAGTGTATTATTTGTCACCAAAGAGTTTAAATAGTTTTCCCAAGGAGTCAAGGTCCTCTAGATGGCGGTGGGTTTTATCCACAAAGTAAAGGTTTACACACGGGTTTACCCAAATATCTTGGCAATAATAAATAATATTGGAAACATGGCCCTGTGGACAGCAAACGTCGCAAATTTTAGAATTTAAAAAATGTGCAATGTGGGTCTAGCTATAGCACGTGCTCGCTTATCAACGCGTCCAACTGAGCGTTTCCTAGTTTAGCAAATTAGCTATTTTAACAAGTAGTACATTGTAAAATACATTATAGGAACACCACTAGTATACCGGTACAGTGTATACAATCAATCAATCATTTATCAAGATAGGGCTAATTAAATAACAATGAAAACATTACAATTTATCATTTAATAACAATTAAGTTGTCTACACATAAAATAGGTGACTTGAACAAATTAAACTTTGAAATTGCTATTAGTATATTAATTGCCCAGAATCCCTGGCTTTCATAAGACACCACACATAACAAAAACTTGTAAAATACAGCCAAACCTTACACACAGGGTGTCCAGAGCACTGAGGGTGTAAAAATAGTGGTAATAGTGGCCTCAAATGGGTAAAATAGTGGCTAAAATAGTGGCCCATTTGCTGAAAAATAGTGGTCAAATAGTGGCAATGCGTTAAAATTTCAAGGAAAGTAGATGGCACAATTAATGGGAAGTTGTGATATTTGAAGTACTGGTAATATGTCAATATATTGCATTGCAGCAGTTGATCTTGGGACAACTCATTTAATGAAGTTATTTGCTAGCGTGTCCAGATGAAACACGTACAATTGGGAACCGTTATTAAACAAAATAACATTTTATAAATCGGTGGCGGAGGATCTAGGACATAATCATAGAGTGGACGATTCGCGCCTGCATGTATATCCGTGGGAAAGGGACCAAGCACGGGGGGTATGGGGGGGGGTCATCCCCCATAAATATAGCGCCGCAGGCAATTTTTTGCTCTATCAGTTTTTTAGAGTGCATTTGCATTTTAGAAAAAAGTGGTGGGCTGAAAGCTGAACTTTTGTGTTTTATTCTTAGCTTACTTCGGCCTATTTATTTATGGTATATTTAAATTATTTATTTAACATTTTCAATCTGTTTTGAAGAAATAGTAATAGATTTGGGGATTTTTTGGAAAGTTGTACTGCTGTAGGCCTACTAAAACTAACTATTTTGTGATAGATCTAGTACAATTATTATGGTACTGCACGTGACAACACTGATGGGATTTCATGGAAGGTTGACTATTTACACAAAAATCACAAATTTATTATAATCATGAAAATTAAATATGACCAACTTTTGAAATTTGCAAATAAAAAAGAGTGGGAAAATCAAAATATAGGAAACAGCACAGTGAAAATTTCATGATATTTTTTTATTTTCATGATACAACAAATTGTAAAAATAGTGGCCTTATAGTGGCTTTTTCACCATTTTATCAAAAATAGTGGGCATTTAGTGGCCTGGCTGAAAATAGTGGCAAAATAGTGGAAAATAGTGGTCTGTGGACACCCTGTACACACCCAAAAGCAATGAGATCTAAAAAAAGCGCCAATTTCATCTACCCTTTTACATTTGTGCATTCTTAATTCATAAACGTACAGTATCCTGTAACAACATCCTTGAAAAGCTTGGCAAAATAGAATTTGCAAATATTAATTTAAACGTAATTTTTTTCCAAATTCTTTTAATTTAAACGTAATTGTCATGAAAATTCTATTTTGCCAAGCTTTTCAAGGATGTTGTTACGGGACACTGTACGTTTATGAATTAAGAATGGGTAAATGTAAAAGGGTAGACGAGCTTGGACCTTTTTTTAAGATCTCATTGCTTTTGAGTGTGAACGGTTTGGCTGTATTTTTACAAGTTTTTGTTATGTGTGGGATCTCATTACTTTTTCAAGTTCTATTGCAAAATTATTTGTTAAAATATAATAATTTTATGAAAATCAATTTAATTGCCATGGTATTACCTAGTGATTTGGATTTACCGTAAATTTAACCCATCGGCGTTCTATTTAAAATCTCGCCGCCTGGCCCCTGAATTCCATTTATTTTTTACGAAATGGGGTTGCTGAGCGCACCGCAGCAAAAAATTCACTGTTACAACAAAAATAACCCGATTTACTTGAAATCAAAACTAAAATGTAGCCTAAATAAATGTCTAGGGTGTATGATCTTTCCTTCGATTTTCTTGGTGTCAAAAATATCACACCCTCATATTCGTCATATCCTTCAAATATTGCAATAAGCTGTAGCCGCCATAGCGCGCGCGCGCCATACCACCTACCAATGAAAACATAATCTTTCCTCAAGCATAGACAGGCTAAAACTTGACCGAGTGACGAGCCAAACACATCGTTGGATGCAGCGAAGTGCGTAGAGTACATCGAGCGCGATCTCTTGGTGATTGGACGAACAATTCTCATACAACGACCGATAATGTAGCGCGCTGTTCCCTTGCTGTTCCAGCCCGTCGATCCGATGGCCAGGTATGTCGGCGCGCATTGTAAACAGCCCGTCGATCCGATGGCCAGGTATGTCGGCGCGCATTGTAAACAGCCCGTCGATCCGATGGCCAGGTATGTCGGCGCGCATTGTAAACAGCCCGTCGATCCGACCGGCGAAAACGCCGATGGGTTAAAACTCGGGTAATTTACCGAAAAACGATAAAATCGGTAAAATTTTAATTTTGGCCATATTCAGCATATTGGCATAGACGTAAATAGTTTTTGGGATGAGGTAGGTGTATATCAATTAAAAGAGCATTATTCACCTTTATATTTATTTACTGTTCCAAGCAAAGAACAAACTTTACAATAATGTATTAATTTAATGATCTTTGTATGGTTAAATAAATAAATAAAAAAATAAAATAAAAATATTAATTAGATTCGAATGAATGATTTAGCCTACTCAGCTAATGAAATAGACTGGAGTATGTTAAGCAACAGAAAAGCTCTTTTCAGATTTATTGATTAAATTTTTTTAAACTTGTTAATTGACTAATTTACACTGCATTCTTGTTGTGTGGGTTCTTTTTAGTCTATAGAATATAACTAGGGAAACGCCAAAGTCGTTGTTAAACGAGTGAGTGAGCCATGTGTTGAGTACCCGGTTACATTACTTTTCTTCCCCCTACCTTAGGCCTACCTAGCCTATCATAAGCTAGAGAGGCGCATTATGGCCTTACAGTTGATGCGCTAGTATACCAACTAAACTTTAAAAAAACTATTATTTATACGAATATAATTATCAAACTTAAATTCAAATGTTCCCGGGTACTCACCACATGACTCGCTCACTCGTCTAACAACGACTTTGGCGTTTCACAAGTCTAGTTGGCTAAAGCGCCCTTATAGCCGAAATGTGGGAGACGTGGGTTCAATCCCCTGGTCGGGAAAGATTTTGTAATTCCTAGATTGTATTTAAAAAATTATTAAACATGTTTTGAAATGCATATAACGCAGTGTAGTCCATCATCTGTGGCAATAGGGCCTACTATGGTAAACATAGCCAGTACGAAATACGTGAAAATATTGCAAGGTTTACTCAATCTACGAGCGAAATTTGGGGGTACCTTGACGTGCAACATTCGACAGACCTTGCATGGGCACGGCATTTCACGGCCAGGCGAATAACAAACAAAAAATATCTTTTCAAAATCTAAAACATTGTCGTTAAAATAATTTCTAAACATTGGAAGTCTATTTTTCAGTTTATTATTTCTTGAAGGTTTAAATCGCAATGAATCTTGCTGATTTTGTAAGCAGTTCTCAATAAACTCGTACCGGATGTCTGTTTAAAATTTCAGCGCAATCTGTTCAGCGATTCGGCTGATTTTCAACGTACACACACACACGCACGCACGCAGAAAAACAATAAGGGCCATTTAAGTCGAATGGAGATCACTCCGTTCGCTACGCTCACTCGTTCAATGATGGAAATTTGAATTTATTTTGAATTTTTTTAAGTGTTAGTTGACTTATTTCCACTGCATTCTTGTAGTGTAGGTTCTTATGAGTATTAAGAATATAATGATGGAAAATTTTAAAATTTTACCATTTTACCGACATGCTCGGTAAATTTACCGACTCATATCAATAGTATTACCAATTAAGAATAGAATGTAAGATATCAAGTGGTCCAAAGACTTGCTTTTTAAGCGAGCGTTTCCATTTGACTCTGCCGGAAAAAATAGTCACTGGTTTTTTTTTTTTTTTTTTTTTGTATGTCTTGCGATAACGTTCGAACGGAGGCTCGGATCGAGTTGAAATTTTCACCATCCGCAAGCTTTGTTCTCGATTGAATGCCATTAGTTTTGTGGCAAAATCGTTCAAAAAGTTAAAAAGTTACATTAAAGTTAATCGAAAGTTTTTTTTTCAAACTTCACGGCGACAAAATCTGAGATGGCCAAATCATTTAGAATGTCCGTCCGGTCACGAATATGTTAATTTTATTTTGATCCGATAAGTAGTGTAGATGGAAATTACATTATAACAAAAGTAACGTTGCCATGGCAACGAAAAGACGCGCGAAGTTTCTAATGCACTGCCACCTAGAAGTAATCAAAATACTTTCGAGGAAGCAGTCTATTATTTGTCAACAAAGAGTTTAAATAGTTTTCCCAAGGAGTCAAGGTCCTCTAGATGGCGGTGGATTTTAAAGTAAAGATTTAAACACGGGTTTACCCAAATACCTTGGCAATAATAAATAATACTGGAAACGCGAACGTCGTAAATTTTTAAATTTAAAAAAATGTGCAATGTGGGTCTAGCTATAGCACGTGCTCGCTTATCAACGCGTCCAACTGAGCGTTTCCTAGTTGTAAACAATGTAGGCGATCATTGTCAGTAACAATAGTTACTTGTTGATTGTATGCCTGTATAAGGCTTATATTAAAATAAAACCTTTATTTGGAAGCCTTCCAGCAAACTTTTCAACTTTTTCTTTCAAAAGGCACTATATCACTATAGGCCCTAACCTTAATGTCCATGTAAAATATGAACGTTGTAGCCCCACCCGTTTGGTCAGAATCGCTGGCCAATTGAAACTGACGGATTAGACAGTAGTAGTACTTTCAAGTCATTTTATCACCAAGAAGGAATGTTCGTACATCAACCAAACAAATTTGGCATGTGTTGTCAGATACCCAAATCCCCTTGATTTTGATAGTTTTTAAGTTCACATCACGTCATAAGTCATAATTCATGACAGCTGGGTGACACCTCGATATCACCCCAACTCTGCTTGCTGTATAAGGTGCCAGAGTGTGTAGCGCACCGCGGCTTGGCTGCGGCGCCGAAGCGGACACCTAGATCAAACCTTTTTCTTTTATGAGCCTACAGCAAGCCCTCCGGAACCCTTTGACACATGACATGTCTTTTATGGGTTGTGGAATTCTTTTATATATTTTCATACCTTTATTTGAAAAAAGTGTTGTCTCCATATTAGTATTTAGTTGAGGTTTGTTTCAAAACAGTTTTGTTTTTCTTTGTGCCTCTTGCGTTATATGAGTATGAGTAACATTGCTTACACGTAATTTACGTATTAGTGAGGTACTCTGGTGCCAGTCCTTTGTGTAATCTAATTATAAAAGAGTATTTAATAAGATCCTATCCCTAATATTCAACCACAAAATGGCATCATACATTAATTGTTTTATTGGTGTAAATCTGTTAACCTGAAGAATAAAATGCACCGCTATGTTTTGTTGCTTTTGCAGTGCCTCTATTTCATTCTTATTTAATAAAAATAAAACACTAGGCGATAATGAGTGCATTCCGTTAACTGCTGGCTCTACTGGGAGCACAGTAAACAACAGTGCTAGCCTGCGCGGTCAGTAGGCCTAGAAAACGGAATGGTTCCCAGTTGAAGCATCCAGCACAAGCAATGCAGCTGTCAGAAAAATAATCGTGCAGTCAATTTAAAACATGATATTAATTATTTAGGGTAAATTAGAAGAGAAATGAGAAGATTTCACGTTTATTCTCGATAATGGATTTAACAAATAAATTATTCTCTTCACGGAATATTTAAAGCCGTCATCTAGCCTAGGCCTAAAGTCATCGACCCATTAATTGCAAGCTATGAATTAAACAAGAGGTGTAAGCTCGCAAATAAATATCCTAAGCTCATCCCGAATTATTAATGTCATTTTTAGTCCACTGCAATATCGTATATCTCATTTTTTCTGGACAAATAAAGCAATTTATTAACTTTGGAAGCAAACTGACATTTCAACGCCACCATGACACTAGCTGGTTTACTGGCGATACTGAGCGGAAAACCTCCAGCACTTCCAGTTACTGAAGGCGCTGGGCCAGCAATTTACGAGACGCTCGGCACACTGCAGCACTGCTGACAGCAGCTAACGGAACGGATACAGTAAAGCTGGCTGCTCGTTCAGTACGTCCAGCCGTTAACGGAACGCAACCAATCAATGTATGGCGCAATAACAGGGGACCCCGAAATTTCGTGAATGACTTCTTTCACTAAATGATGCTTAATACTAGGAAAACGCTTTAGTCCCGCCGCGTTGATGGATGAGCGTTTTTGTAAGTTTTTAGTTTTTGTAGGACCACTTTTCCTTTGCAAGTGCTTTTTGAATGCATTGTAGGTGATTGTTGTCAAGTTTCTATTGTTACTTGTTAATTGTTATTATAAACCTCAAAAAAACTCATATTAAAACCTTTATTTCTATAGATTCTGGCTAACATTTTCAACTTTTTCTTTAAAAAGCAATACATCACCATTACCTTAATGTCCATGTGAAATATGAACGTTGTAGCCTCACCCGTTTGGTCAGAATCGGCCCAAATGTCACAAAAATATCGCATTAAAAATCGTAAAAAATCGTGAAAGTACGATATTCATGAGAAATATTTCTTCGATTGTACCCAAAAACGTGCCAGTTCTAAGTTCAAAGATTTCAAAGGTCTCCAGAAAATTTCATCGCAATTGGAGTATCAGTCTAGCCGGAATCCTGTTTAACAAACACACAAAAATACAAACAAAAACAAATAAGAAAAACGAAAAAAATCGTAAAATTGCGATTTTCAAGAGAAATAATTTTTTGATCAATTTTTCGTAAGGTGCAGTTCTAAGTTTAGAGATTTCGAAGGTCTCCATAAAATTTCATCGCAATCGGAGTATTGGTTTAGCCGGAATCGTGTTCACAGACACAAAAATACAAAAAAATAAAGAAAGAAAAAAAAAACATTCTGGATTTTTTTCTCCAGTGTAGTAGAATGGAATCTTCGCTTTGCTCGCTACGATCATCCAATGACTGATTTATTATTAAGTAGGTAGCGAAATAAGGCAATAATCACGTTTTTATGATAAATTAGAGCAAATCGGGAACTTTCCTTAATTATTCTGTAAGATTTAGTCCAAAATAGGCCTATGCAATTATTTTGACAATTTGGCATTGAAATCAACATTTCTGTTTTAATTAGTTACTTATAGTTGTCACTATGACAGTTGAAAATATTATTAACGAACACGCCTAGCTAATTCCAATTAAGTTAACTTTATATGGCCTAAACATTCGTTCATGTGTAATACGTGTTCATTTCACCAGTCTTGGGGACGCTACATGCCCCGAAAAAGTAGCTTCGCTACTGTTTTTTGCTACTTTTTTTCAGATGTAGCGACGCTACATTCGCGCTACACAAGAAATATAGCGCGCTACTTTTCCGCTACATGTTCACGTTTGATCGGGGGGTGTCGAGATCTTTCATTATCTTGTTTTTAAAGCCTTTTGACGTCGTGCCGCGATGATTTTTAACTCCATTTATGTCAACTCGATCGTGATCTATCATCAAAAGCACATAGTTTCGGTTTCCATTGTGATAGAAGGCGTTCTTTTAACGTTTAGGCAAGGCTAGGCCCTAGTCTTTTAAGAATCTAGGCCTAATGAATAATGATCAACATTTATATTGCATTTCTTATTTTAAACAACGTGTTTTTCGCGGAATCACTGCAGAAGAATGCGACAAACAAGGTTCGGAAGGCCTACTGGTGCTGTACAATAGCGATATAGCCCGGAATGTCCCACACTAATCACTTCATTTTAATATGCAATTCATACGATTGGCGTAATATTGAGCGGCTTATGCTCTAAATCAATAATCCGACTTCTAATTATCGTGGATACATCTTTGTTTACGACCCTGAAATAGCACTCAAGATGCACCACGCAATCTAATAATCACTGCAATATTTTTGGTAAAGTCAGCTCACACGATGTGACAGATCGGCGATCGCTCGCATCCTTCGGACGACGCAGGAAGAGAGAGAGAGAGAGAGAGGGGGAGAGAGAGCGAGGGAGATGTTGTGCAAGTGAGACGAGATTACGGGCCGGTCGGTCTACACGGCGAGCACATGACGTGGCGCGGCGGGCGTTACAAGTTAGTTTGCAGTGCCGACTTTTGACTTTACGTGGTACTGGGACGGCTGGCGCCGGAACTTAAAAAGTAGCGCAAATATCACGCTAACGCTACAAAAATTGTAGCATGCTACCGCTACAATGTGCCCCCTTAATAAAGTAATGCGCTACTGGCTCCGCTACACGTAAAAGTAGCATGCTACATGTAGCGCGCTTCTCCCCAAGACTGCATTTCACTCAAGGGTAGTGATTGCAGTGCTATTTTTGTGACGAAATAATGCCTTTATCTCGAGTTTATATACTGAAACTGAAGATTTTTTATAGTGAAATGAGAACTTTTTATTTGCTATTTCTCAGGGTCCCTAGCAATAACAGATTGGTACAACTTAATTTATGATTTGGTATTCAGACAGAATAAATGGTTTAAAGAAGCCAACGTTCCTTGAAATTCCCATTACGAAACTCTTGAGTCTAATGTTACACCCAAGTATTTCACATTATCATTTATCAACCACCTCAATCTCCATTATTATCAATTTTAGTCCTGACTTCACACACACCTGACATCAAAATTGTTTTTTCCATTTTAATTTTACAGTTTTTGGAACATAGAATTAGTGCTTTAGATTTATGCCCAAAATTATGTGACTGGATTGAGTCAAAATCTATTTCAAGCATTTTGATATATTTAATAGTTTGCCTGAGGCACTTAATCATACAAATGAGTAATATTAATATTATTAAAATGTTAACATTATTTCATGCATCTTTGCCTATCTGCAAATGTTTATATTCAACATTGTAGATGGTTGTAGTCTTCCAATGCCATGGGGTTTCTTAGCCAAGGTCCCCGCAGCCTCATATTTATCTTCTGGTGAAACCAATGAATTTACCAGGCGGTGGGCCCATATAATACATAAGTATATAAGTGTTTAATAAATAGCGTACTGCCAATATGGCTGAAACCTTTATAGTTTTTTCAGCATCTGAGTGTGCTTAGTTAGTGGACTGTCCAGAAATAAATCTGCTTTCTGTGCTGGGCCTATAGAATTGCTTGTTAGCAAAGTCAGCGGAGATTTTTTCCGCTGTGATGTAATGTGATGATTTCTTCCATGATAGGCCTAGATAAGATAAGTATCTTTCAACCATTTAGGGGAGTCTGAGGGGGATGTACTATTTGTTTATAGAGTTTACGAATTGAGTCGCAACTAGATAATATTTTGTTGGCAACATGGTTAACATACAGTATGGACCAGTCAAGATTATTGGTTAGCGCCAGGACTATGACTTCAGTTTCAACTGGTCACACAACTGAAGAATTTTTTTACCCGACCCCGAAGTCATTCGTAGTACAGTATTAGCAGACGCCGACGGTAGACCTAGGTATTTTTATTTGGTGGCAATTACACAATATTCTACGTATTTTGTTTATCTAAGTAAAATCTAAAGCTGAAGCTTAGGCACACATAAAATAATGACGTTCGGTTAATAAAATTATATACTAGGCCGGAAACGCTAAAGTCGTTGTTAAACGAGTGAGTGAGCCAAATGTATAGTACCCGGGAACATCCTCTTTTCTCCCATATACAAGGCTGGATCTAGCCCAGTATGGGGACTGATACCGGGTACTATACACATGGCTCACCCACTCGTTTAACAACGACTTCGGCGTTTCCCTAGTCATATCGCAGGCTGTGGCCTTTTTTCATATGAAAAATCTAAACAAATGCTATCGATATTTGAAAAAAATCACATTTTTATTTATTGTAGGTTTAAATCGCAATGGATCTAGCTGATTTTGTTAACAGTTCTCAGTAAACTCGTACCGGATGTCTGTTTAAAATTTCAGCGCAAGCTGTTCAGCGATTTGGCTGATTTTCGACGTACCCCCACACCCACTTCACAGAATAAGCGCCGTTTGAGTTGAATGGAGACACTCAGTCGCTTCGCTCTCTCGTTTAATTATTAGAACATTAATTATATGATTTATTTCCATTATTTCAAGTTACAACTCACTAACATTAAACTCTAACCCTCCTAGAAATCCCATATTTAGTTAAAGCCATTTTAATGTAATACACTTTACTCAACAAATTATTGGGCGATTCCACTGAAAGTGGTCCTGCTGGCTCAAATAATTAAAATTTTGCCAAGACAACCAAATTACATATTTTTAATGAAAAAATTGTCCTCTTTTCAATGAAACAAAAATAAACAAAATCTAACAAGTATTTACAAATCTATTGTACTTTATGTGCAATGATTCGTTTCTCGTTCGTTAAAAAAAAAATGAATGACATAATCAATTGTTGATATATTTTGTGTTTATTAAAAAAAAAAAAAAAAACTTTTTACAAGTCAACTAAGTTAACTTATACCTACCAAAAGCCAATAGCAGGCATTTTTTATTTTATTTTTTGGTGATAAAAAAAAAACACAAAACGATGACTCATTACAAGTTGGTCACACACGTAACGCCAAGAAACTGATAGTAAATTTAAGGGTTGAAATAAATTTAGTACAATGTTTACAAATTAATTCCTCTTTTAAACAGTTTTAAGAAAAATGAAAATCAAAAACCAAAAATCAAAAAGTGCTTTAATGACCCTTTTTAAGTATGTCACACACGTAACTTTCCTTGTCACAAACGTAACGTTACGTTTGTGACACATTAGGTTTGTTTCTTTGCCCACCACTTTTCACAACTTTTCTAGTTAGCAAACATGATAACAAATTTATATTCAATTTAAATACCTTGTAATGGGTTAACTTTGTACAGTAGTATAATTTAGGACAAGACATAGACCTATCAGTTGTTGCAATTTAAATATCCCGCTTGTTTTGGAGTCTATGGGGCTGTTTTCTCAACTGGCATTCAAGATCTTTGGGTTTGTAATTGCCAAATTGGACAATGGCAGTAACAAACCTCAAGCAGCCAGTGGGTGAATGAAGCTTGTCAGCACAGTTAATTGTTACATTAAAATCAATGAGCAAGAAGGACAATGTTGTGGTTTAGAGATCGCTAGACTTCGCACAAACCGCAGAAGAGTAGATGACGGCAACAACATGTCTTCCACATCAGCCAATAAGTAACTGAAACGGTAGAGCTAATGTACATTTCTACGTACATAGTATTACCATGCAGTTTTTTTTAAATTGGTTTTATTTCATATATTAGGCCTAGGCCTAGTTATTTTGCAAATAATATTGTTGTTTGGTTTTCTTTATTAAGATTGCTAGCTGAGAAACCACGGAGTACTGTTATCTCAGAAAGAAGGAATACAGTACATAACATGCATGTTATATCTGAATGTTACCCTAGTGGAAACATATAAAGCTACAGACTTCTGATGTCGACGATAAAAATGTTCCCCGACATTCAAGATTGTTACGAGCTAAACGATGAGGAAATTGAGACGCGGCAGAGCTTGAAATGACTCCGATAGTGAACCGCTAGTAGAAGTCCAAGTTGGAGACTGGTGTCTTGTTACCTATGAATAAGCAGTTTATGCAGGAAAGGTAGTAAAGAAAGAAAGTGCCAAAGTACAAGTCAGCAAGATGATTCCTGACGGAAAGTATTGGAAGTGGAAGTGGCCGGAAGTTACAGATTCATATTTTATCCTATAAAATCATTTTAAAAAAAATAACTGCTCCAAAGTCATAAATCACGTGGACTAGTTAAGTTTTGAATCTGAGTGAAAAAAACTACAAACTACATGAATTCTTCCTAATTTTACCATTATATTCACACGGTCACACACGTAACGGCCTATTGTCACACACGTAACGGCAACTTCGGACATTATTTAGTGGACAATAAAAACATAAAATTACATTATTTTTAAACAGTTAATAGTTCAGCCATTCACCTACATCAATCTCAATTTTCTAAACATTGTAGTTTCACAGGAATATGGTGACAACATTAAATTTCAATATCTGTATTTCTCCGAGTCACAAACGTAACGCAATTGTAAAATTCATAATAACTAACTATAAGGATAATTTTACTTTTTTTCTTCTTAAAAATCAATAAATTCTAATCTAAATACACACTTTTGATTTTCAAAAAAAAAATATCCCATGCTTCAAATTTCAATTTTCTTCATATTTTCAGTGCGAAAGTCACACACGTAACAGTGGATCGCCCATTACATTTGAATATTTTTTAAATATAATAAATAATAATATAATATATTTCATTAGGTACATGGTTTTTTTAAGCATACACCCACTTTAAGGATATGTAGTTATTGATCCATAGCAATTGTTGCAAAAGTTTGACCCGAATGGGAGTCGAGGATTCGGTGCAGACGATAATTATGTATCGATAATAATTGTGTATCGATACGTATCAATAATATCGTGTATTGATACGTAGAGGTAGTGAAAAATGGTGATAACGAAATTCGAGAATTTTTTTTTTAAATGTCCTTTTCATTGCCTAAAATGTAATATTGTCGACAAATTACATCATTTAGAGATGGAAAAAACATAGGGCTGTGCGAATAGTGATTTTTCAGTTCGAATCGAATATCGAATATTCAAATGCAAAAAGTTTGAACTTTTTATCGAATATCGAATAACGAATAATTTTTTCTTTCGAATAATGATTAAAATAACAGCAATTTTTCATTAAGTTGAGTTTTATTAATTAGTGTTTGATATTTACACAAGATCAACGTCAAGATTTGTATGTAGGCCTACCTTAGGCTTGCTATCTTTAAAAGAGAAAACATATCCACGTGTCTTTTCAAGTGACTGACGAGGGGTGATGTTGCAGCAAAATAAAAAACCATAGACCATATATGACCTAAGATGAATATATATATAGGGGCTTATATTTTGAGCCTAGGCCTAGGCACAGATAACAGAGTACACTACGTGGTGTACTCTATTATCTGTGGCCTAGGTCCTACTGAAAATCAAGACGAGTGTGACTTAATAACATGCCTAGGCCTAGACCCTTGCCTAGCTAGGCCTAAACCTAGGGCCTAGCCTTTGTGTATCCAATTCCTTTGGCTTAGGCCTAGGCCTACCACAAATCAAGACAAGTCTGACTTGATAACATGCCCTAGGTAGGGCCTACCTAGGCCCTAGACTGGTCCCAATCACAAAGATAAGTGATAGGCCTATCCTAACCCTGGGCGCACTAATTTCAGTGAAACCGAGGAATAGCTGCTACTCTAGGCTAGGGCTTTCTAAACCCAAAGCCTAGTAGCCCTAGGCCTAGGCCTAGAATCAATCAACAGAACATATGTTATACAGGGGCCAGGCCTAGGTAGGCCCAAGGTAGTAGGTATGTCAAAAGATCAACAAGTCCCAAATGGGGTTTGAACTTGAAGGCAAATGCCTTGCAAACGCGTCATCATCTTCCACAACTTAATACAGCACAAGAACACCAAAATAATTAATTTAATCATTAAAAAATCACAAAGACAACGAACACTCGTCAAAACAATCACAATGAGGCAGTTCAAACTTCAAAGACAGTTAATCACTACGTATATCACAGCACTCAATCCGAATTGACTCAAGTCGGTTCGAGTTCAATTCGGTTTGAATCTCTTGATATACACACTCGATTCGCATTGAAGTCAATCCACTTTCCAAAGTGGACTGACATGAGTAAATTGCTTGATATACAGTTCAATACGCATTCAATACGGATTCAAAACTGCCTTAGAGATTAAAATTTCAGTGAATACCATTATTAGGCAGGTGGTGTTTATTACAGGTGTACAATAAAATGGCGTCTTGGAGGCTTTAATAAAGACATTAGGCTTTATATTTACGTAGCTGTAGGTAGAGATGCAAGTACATAGTATTTTCAAGTGTTATTCATAGAATCTTGTAGCATCAATTTAAACTGCCACAACAACAACTTCAATTCGAATCGAAATAGGATTGAGGAAGTCGTTTCGAATGTCCGTGATATACACTTCAAGTCAAACCGAATTGAACTCAAACCGACTTGAGTCAATTCGGATTGAGAGCTGTGATTTTTCAGCTAAATGTTAT
>JAMZAV010010034.1:0-20424 GCA_024449915.1 Sweltsa coloradensis
AAATTATTGTCTCCTACCAATGCTTTGGAAATTACTAAACAAATCACTTAAATGGTATATCCTCAGTAAGTTATTAAAAATTAAAACAATATTTTGAAAGCTCTGATCATGTGACCAATACATTGCAAACCACATCTCCACAGGGCAATCGATAGAATAAACCTTAGAATTTTACAGTAAAATCTCGTTTGTCCGAGCTTATCAAACAGTCCCATGGACTTCAACCGAGGTATACCATTCATACAACTGCCACACTCGCTCAGTTGTCAAACCAACTTCGTCACGCCCATGTAAGTTCGATAGCTTTGCCTGCTTGAATAATACTCGTATAAACGTGGGAACGGCTGAACACGGAACCTGGCGAGACGACGGACGGAACGCGAGAACGGTGCTCGTAAGAATTTGATTGAGCCGTTGTGTTATCATAGCGAAGTCTCAGCTCGTTCGCAATAACAGGTGGATTGCCTAACGTAGCACGCGATAGGGGGTAGAGAGACCCGCCATAGGTGGCTGAGCCGTTTCACGCAGTTTTTATTGCGCTTTTAATTGTTTGTCACGTGACACACTAGGTCAGCTAAGCTCAGAATAGTAATGAACTAGTGAAAATGACATTAAAAATACTTTTATAATTATTTAGTTTTATTTCTGCACGAAACTTTGTAATGACTTCTTAGTAGCGCATTGGTAGGTCGATTTTTTTAATTACAGACAAGTAAAGTTTTACGAAATATGGCATACATAATTATTTAAGATTTTGTTTTGTGATTATAAAAGGTATAAAGGTACAAGAAAATAATGTATTCACGAAGATGTGTAAGGACAATACTAGAAGCTCTGCCAATGGCCCTCATGCGGTGATGCGGGATGAAAGCTTGATTCATATTGACGGGGTACAAGGAAATTTAACAAATCGTGTTTAAAAGTTAAAAGTTATTTATCTTTGATAATCCCTAATCACAAGCTCCATTACTTAGGCCCGTGTGTGAACTCTAGTATGGGATTGATTCCTATAGTTCACTTTACTCTTATACGTTGAACATCTATGCAATTTTGTAAACTTGATTAATAATGCAAAACGAAATTTTAATTTAAAAGAAAAATGTTGACGATTTGCCTGAAGAATTGCCATCATAATGGTTTGATAGAGATTAGCAACCTAGGCAGGATTTTGTGCCCTAGAATTTTCATACATACCAAAAGCAACATACAAAAGTAAAAGGCTTTCAACTTGGAGAGGGTTTAAAAACAAGCTTAAAGTTGAAACAAATATTAAAGTCCTAGCAGAACCACTCTAGTGCTCACTCAACAATACCCTTTAAACAAAATATAAAATACAATCAACCGAAACCACCAACAATTAACAAAACCATGTGGTCCAACCTAGGGATGCGTGAATGATGTTTAGGCGACATGTGTATGCAAAAAATTTAAAATAAACATTATTATAAATTTTTATTGGCAAAACGTAGTATAAAATATAAAAAAAGCATTTTTTGGCATGCAAGGATTCGTAATTCAATTTTTAAAACTTCTAAAATGCAAAACGCTAATCTCATACATCTCTCTCTAATGATGATGAACGTTAATGTAATTGCCTACCTGGCAACGAGTATTATGCGATGCGCAAACACCTGGACCTCGGGCTCCCTTCCGACGATGAAGAGAATGTCAGCAGAGTCGTGTCCTCCATCAGACGGTGCAGGTCCTCCAGTAGTTGCGGGACACCAGCCAGGGACTTGTCAGGGAGACGGGATCCCATCCTACGGGGAAATATCTTATAAAAATTGAATCTATATAACAGGTAGTAACGTTACACATACCGGTACAAATCATTAGACTTTTCACTGTTATTTACTTATTTTTATTTAAATAACAGTGAAAAGTTTTAAGATTTGTATGTGTAAGGGGAAATATCTTAGTTGTGGTCCTCCATCATTGTCAGCATAGTTGGTGGTCCTCCATTATAAGGTGCAGTGTCACAGAAGCCTGGTTTCTCGATCTTGTCGATGAAACGGTGGTCACGAACATCGAAGGTGTCGATGAAACGAAGTGTCGATGAAACGAAGCGACCGCCCCCCCCCCCCCCCCCTAGAATCTATGTGAAATTCGTAAAAATGCTTATTTTCGCAAATTTTAGGATCAAAAAGCCTAAAACATTCTTGTAAAATCACATGGTAACCTCAAGATCTAAGTTTCCGAACGGTCATATTAATGTAGTCTTTACTAGATTATATGGAAAAATAACTTTTGGAGACAATAGCCTCTTAAGGCGAGTTCTGGGATTGACAGTTCTGGGACATTCCCTTCGCCTTCACAATAGGCCTACCCAGCAGCGTGAGGGGGTATGGGGGGGGGGGGTGACGACCCCAATTTTGGTCTGAGAAAGGCAAGGGGGGTACAATTTTGTGGCAATATTTAGTTAACTGACAATATAACTGACTTCTTAATTTTATATATTATCGACGAAACCAAACGACGTTACAATCTAGTAAAATACCACCATTTGCAATGTTAAACCATTAAAAAATCTGGGGCTATGCGCCCCAGACTCCACTATCTGGACACCCCGTCCCCCCCCCCCACTCTCCCCATATAGTGACAGGATACATACTTGTACCGAACAAAACAATAAAGGCCTATATAAGGTAGATAGGTAATGATAAACATATTTTTATCGGCCCTATTACTTTTGGGCCTTTAGACCTACCACCGTTCACGGTCAAAACACACGCCAGGGTACATATTATTTGTTTGTGGTTATTTATCAATATTACACACTTTTATATGTTATTCCGTCGGGAAGTTTCTGCTCTTTCTCAAATTCTCATAAACAATGTATTTTTTGGGTACTACCGGTACCTATAATTTTGTTTTAAACTGCAAGAACTTTGAGGACGCGTATTTTTCAGGCCTAACTGCAAGAACTTTGAGGACGCGTTTTTTTTTTTTTTAAACAAAACAAAGTCCTTGCAGTATTAAAACAAAATTATACTTTGTATGCGAACAATTATTAGGCCTAGTTATTAAGTCTCTATATTTTTGCAACGGATAATGCAATCCACTAGGGCAAATTTAATAGAGAAAGGAGGAGGGGAAACCCGGTACCGACACGTATAGTCTACTCCTTTCGAAAAGTACCAAGGGGACCAACGGCTTTACGTCCCATCCGAAAGGACGATGTAACGTTGACAGTCATATAGGTTCCTCCACTTAACCCAGACAGACGAGCAGACGTCGAGGAGAACGAAGCCGTTACACTAGCTCTCGAACCCTCTATCTGCTGTAACCAGCGGTATATACGTGTGTTTCAGGGCTGAGCGGTCACCCACTCTACTCCTGGCCACGCCCGAATGTTGCTTAACTTCGGTGTTCGAGTGGGAACCGGCTAAGCGACCGCGCAACACATACATAATTGCACCCTGGGCAGACTTCCCACAAAAAATAATTATTAGTTGTAAAGGCCTTCCTGTTTTGGCAGGGTTGATGGAAAGGAGTCACTACAACTTACAATCACACTGTCATCTAGCTTATTCTACGGTATTTTTGTTTTGTTGTGCATTAACCAATGAAACAGGTAACGCAAGTCCAAAGTGTTAAGACGCGCCTTATATGGCTAATACCATTAAAACACGTTTATTTTCGTTTTTTTACCACACAACACAACATCCCTATTAGTGGGGTCTATAAGCCTAACAATCGTGCAAATCGTGAAGAAAGCATGGTTAAGTTCCTGTAACTTTATTATTAAAAACCCCAATTTTCCAAAATTGAATTAATAAAATTAATTGATTAATTAACCAACAAATTTTTTTTTAAAGGAGACAACACAGTCGACATTGGTATCAAATGAAAGCTTATTTTACGGAGAATGAATAAATGAAAAAATATTTTAAAATTTATTAATTAATCATCTAATTAATTGAATTTTAGTAATATTTTACCACTTTCGATTTATGTATAATTATGTACACCTAAAATTCTACCGATTGTCATACAATTTCACCCCTTTACTAACATAATGCCAATAAATCCAAATTTTGATGGCCCTAAACAAAATTCCTTCAACTCTCAGATTAATGGATTAATGAAATTAATAATTAGATTAATACCAGTTAAATGTTTGACATTCACAAACCACAGTCAACTGATGTATCAAATAATAACAGAACAAGCATAATAAAAGAGAAAAGTGATGGCCCCAAGGTCGGGTTCTTATCACTTTCCCATTAATTCAATTAATTCAATTAACGGCAATTAATCACAAAAATTACAAAATTAATGTACAAAATAAACACAGCATAGTCGACTTGGGTATCAAATGAAAGCTTATTACACTAGTAAATAATGTGTGAAAAAATATTTTCACTTATTAATTAATCATCCAATTAATTACATTTTAGTAAAATTATACCACTTTTGACTTTTGTATAGTTATGTATTCCAAAACTTTACCGATTGTCATAAAATTTCACCACTTTAATAACATAATGCCAATTAATCCAAATTTTGATGGCCCCAAACGAAAATCCTGCAACTCCAGATTAATGGATTAATGAAATTGAGAATGAGCTAGATTCCCTTAAAATTGTCTTAACATTCAATTATGCGCTACGATTGACAATTGTAGTATTAAAAACAATATGATCACAATAAACCTAAATAATGATTGGTCCAAACTGAATTCCACTTAATTATTATTAATTGAATTAATGGAATTAATTATATTTATTTCAATCAAATGTGTAGATGATCACAACATAGTCGACTTGGGAACCAAATGAAAGCTTTTTTAATAAATAATTAAAATGTGAAAAAATATATTTAGTTAATTGATTAATCATATAATTAATTACAATCTAGTAAAATTTTACCACTTTGGTTATGTATAGGTATCAAAAACTCCACCGATTGTCATAAAATCTTACCACTTTACTTACACGATGTCAATAAAATAAAATAAAATAATTATAGCACCAAACGAAATTCTTGTAACTTACATTTTATTAAATAAATGAAATTAAGAATTAGCTAGTTCACGTGCCACAGTCAACTGGTGTATTAAATAATAGCCAATTGTATGGTAATTAAGAACATTGACAGAATTTTATCAAGGCATATGTTTATTAATATGCTATCCGTTAATTACATTAAATTAAAGTGTAATTAATTTTGTAATGTTCTTAATTACCATACAATTGGCTATTATTTAATACACCAGTTGACTGTGGCACGTGAACTAGCTAATTCTTAGTTTCATTTATTTAATAAAATGTAAGTTACAAGAATTTCGTTTGGTGCTATGATTATTTTATTTTATTTTATTGACATCGTGTAAGTAAAGTGGTAAGATTTTATGACAATCGGTAGAGTTTTTGATACCTATACATAACCAAAGTGGTAAAATTTTACTAGATTGTAATTAATTATATGATTAATTTATTAATTAGATGATTAATCAATTAACTAAATATATTTTTTCACATTTTAATTATTTATTAATAATTAAGTGGAATTCAGTTTGGACCAATCATTATTTAGGTTTATTGTGATCATATTGTTTTTAATACTACAATTGTCAATCGTAGCGCATAATTGAATGTTAAGACAATTTTAAGGGAATCTAGCTCATTCTCAATTTCATTAATCCATTAATCTGGGAGTTGCAGGATTTTCGTTTGGGGCCATCAAAATTTGGATTAATTGGCATTATGTTATTAAAGTGGTGAAATTTTATGACAATCGGTAAAGTTTTTGGAATACATAACTATACAAAAGTCAAAAGTGGTATAATTTTACTAAAATGTAATTAATTGGATGATTAATTAATAAGTGAAAAATATTTTTTCACACATTATTTACTAGTGAAATAAGCTTTCATTTGATACCCAAGTCGACTATGCTGTGTTTATTTTGTACATTAATTTTGTAATTTTTGTGATTAATTGCCGTTAATTGAATTAATTGAATTAATGGGAAAGTGATAAGAACCCGACCTTGGGGCCATCACTTTTCTCTTTTATTATGCTTGTTCTGTTATTATTTGATACATCAGTTGACTGTGGTTTGTGAATGTCAAACATTTAACTGGTATTAATCTAATTATTAATTTCATTAATCCATTAATCTGAGAGTTGAAGGAATTTTGTTTGAAGCCATCAAAATTTGGATTTATTGGCATTTGTTAGTAAAGGGGTGAAATTGTATGACAATCGGTAGAATTTTAGGTGTACATAATTATACATAAATCGAAAGTGGTAAAATATTACTAAAATTCAATTAATTAGATGATTAATTAATAAATTTTAAAATATTTTTTCATTTATTCATTCTCCGTAAAATAAGCTTTCATTTGATACCAATGTCGACTGTGTTGTCTCCTTTAAAAAAATTTTGTTGGTTAATTAATCAATTAATTTTATTAATTCAATTAATAACAAAGTTACAGGAACTCAACTTGGGGCCATCGATTTTTGGATTCCTTGTGGTCATATTAGTAAATTCACAAATTTTCATGCTTTCTTCACGATTTGCACGATTGTTATATATATGGGAGCTTATAGACCCCACTATATGTAATTCAAAGCTACAAGACTAAAAGAGCACTTTGATTTTACACGCTTGAATGTTTTCCCTCCTACCCTACTCATTGACTAGAAAGCAAATCGTATCTTGCCTGACTTTTAAAAGATAAAAATATCATGAAAGAAAAAAATAACCTTATTTTATTATAAGAGCTCTTTGTTCCAATTAAGATGCACTAATTGGCTGATGGATCATCTGAAAAGATGGAGTGAGAAAAATATGAGCTGTGAATTTCCCCTTTCTTTCTCCCTTTAGGTGCAGAAACGCCCGAGGGTAAGAATCACATTATGCAAATTGATTCGCGCTGAGGTGGGACTCGGGAGTCTGAGAATGAGATCCACTTCGTCTTCAGTCTCTACGCTTGGAATCTTTCAGCACAAACTTCCAGTAAAAGTGGAGGAGGAAGCGCTTTATTTATGATCCTGAAGGGAAATTTTACCTCGTCACTTAAAAATTACTTTCTGAATCACGCTGTCCAAGCTAAAGTTTCAGTTTCAGTTAGTTGCTTTTAAGTGAAAAGATGTTATTGAAACTTGTTACGATCACGAAGATAACCACATCGTTGGTTCACATAATATCACATTCACGACGTTCAACTGTGACTAATCTTTCGAATACTTTACCGACCTGTCACAAAGTGGATCACAGATTACTCCTCTTGAAACTTCAGGGCTATGGAATCACATGAGCAACTTCTTAAACTTTTGACCAGCTACCTTAGCGACCGAACCCAGTCCGTGGTCCTTGACGAAGGAAAGTCAAAGTATTATTTATTAATGATTGAAGTATTTCATAGATAAATCAACCGATGTTAATTTAAAATTTAAAGTCCATCCTCACAAATTTATTTTATAGTCTATAAGTCTAGATTAATTGCATGTTATGTTGTTCTACGCTCAGTTAGCAACATAACAAGCTTTACATTAACCAACCTACACTCATAATATGAGTTAAATGATATTATCATGATTCTATCACAATATATAACGATAATGCAATAATTACATAACCTTTTTACAAATGTAATGTAAACTAAAACGCAAAATAAAATTTACTCTAGGCATACTTACTATACTTAGGGTAGGCCTACTCTTAAATATAATCATACTAGGGAAACGCCAAAGTCGTTGTTAGACGAGTGAGAGAGCCATTGTGTTGAGAACCCGGGAACATTTGCATTTAAGTTAGATAATTATATTGTAGTATAAATAATAGGGTTTTTAAGTTTAGTTGGTATGAGGGCACGTTAACTGTAAGGCTAATGCGCCACTCTAGCCTATGATAGGCTAGGGAGGCCTAAGGTAGGGGAAAGAAAAGTAATGTTAGCGGGTACTCAACACATGGCTCACTCACTCGTCTAACAACGACTTTGGCGTTTCCCTAGTATAATCTTTATACAAACATTTATGGTCACAGACCCTTGTTGACCAGATAGGCTACACCCCAGGCTAAATGGAACGGCCGGTATATGACCCCTAGAACAGGTACTTCCTCCAGCGTCAATGTATGGAAAATTAAAGACGATTCCGTCTGGGCTCGGGGTAGAATTGGCCTAGAGCATGGCTCTGCTAATCGTAAAAGGCGATTCAAGTGAAAAAGTCCACCTCGCAAACATCAGCTAGGCCTAATAAGAGGGAAGTATATTATACTCCCCAAAACTAGAGGCGAGCTCTGGCAATCGTCGTCGGGGACACCTCCCCCTTCCCTTGACGACCTCCCCGACGACGGTGACAATGACACAACGAACGATGACAAAGACAATGACGACCACGACGTGAGAAATCCCCCTTCCTCCCCTTACCCATGGCTGGTTCTGACCAGCATGGGCCCCTCCTCCCCATCCCCTAGGCTAGAGTGGTGCATTATGACCTAACGGTTGACGCGTCCTTAATCCAAATAAACAAAAAAAAAGATTTAGGCCTAGGCGAACAGAGAAAGTGGTTTATAGTTTTTTGGTTTCAGGGTGCGTCAACCGTTTGTCGTCGTTGTCGCCGTCTTTGTTATGAAAAAGGCTAGTCCCATACGTCCCAATTTAGTTTTAGTTTAGATTAAGGGTGCGACAACCGCCAGGTCAAAAAGCGTCACTCTTGCCTAGAGGATAATAGAGAGGAAAATCCCATGCTGGTGCTGGTCAGAAATAGTCACGGGAAAAGGTGAAAGAAAAGAAACGGGATGGTTCTCTCGTCGTGGTCGTCATCGTCTTTGTCATCGTTCGTTTTGTCCTGGTCGTCGTCGTTGGGAAGGTCGTCAGAGAATATAGGGGGGGGACTGCCAGAGCTGGCATTCTAGTTTCGGGAAGTAATAGGCCTATAGGCCTACTTCCCTATTTACCAGCTGATATTTGCGAGATAAAATACGATAAAATACGTCTCTTTCGTATGTTTTTACAATTTTTCCATTATTGTTAAAACATACGCGCTTCGCGCCCCCCACCCCCAATCTATGCTTGTCCTCGAAAATCGCAGTGTTAAAAAGTTGGCTCCCGCCAACCGAAGTAGTGACTAATTGGATGAGCGTAGCGAGCGTAGCGAGTGAAGCGAAGATTCCATTTCACTACTAGACCAGGAGCCAGAACCTGTGGATTTTTTTTTCGCTCACCCCACTTAACATCTCAAATCTGACTTGACCACGTGTTAGTATGCACCTTATGAAACAGCCCCAAGTAGTATGTCACTTCGAATTGTGGTATACGTTTTTTTTTAGAGGCCATTTTGTTTTTGAATGTGCAATCATTGAAACGCTTACTCTCTACTGTCTTTAAATTTACATAACTCGGGACTCGGTAAACCGATTTTATTTTTTAAAACACCGATTTGTAGGTAACTGTATGCTCTCCCTAATGTTTATAATCAATTTTTAATAAACATATGATTTCATTGTTAAAAAGTGCAGACACGGCAAAAATAGAGTAAATAATTTCACTTAAATGTGATTCAAGCATAGATTCGACACATTTTTTTGGTTGCTAGCAAGATGTTTTTATACTTGATTATAATTTAAAAAATATATTCACGATCTAAACTTATAAAAAGTATAGATTTTTTGGAGTTTTAGAAGATAAGCGTTGAAGGATGAGCAGTTTCAGTGGATTGAGCGCTATTTAACTATGTTTTTAATCCAACTTCATTTCGTCATTGTTAGCATAGAATTATAATTTAAAACTAATTTCAACCAACAATGCAAGCAAAATGGTGAAATATAATGATATTAACAATGTGTTTTGAAGATATTTTTCATAATAGTCAATTTTACAGGGTTTTCAGTTTAAAAAGTGGAAAAAGTGGAAAAGTGCGATTTTCACGTGATAAATTTATTTGGTTGCACTTAAATTCTTTGAAAGTCTAATATTAGAGCTTTTAAAGGTTCTCTGAAAATTTCAGCCAATTCGTAGCAGTCGTTTGTCCCGGAAAGCGAAAAACGAACTCAAAAGTGTACAAATAATAGAAAAATGTCTTAAAATTGATATTTGATGACACATCCCTACTTGTTTTGCAATAAATGACCTGTCATGCTGTAATATTTATATATTGTGCTTTAGAGTGGTTTGACTATGATAGTATTGAATGATTATCTCGCAAAAATGTTCCATTGTTTGGCCAATTAGAACCGTTGTTCCAAGGATAGAGGCGGCTTTAAGCCTAACAATCGCGCAAATCGTGAAGAAAGCATACAAATTAGATAGAAGAAATAGATGGCCCCAAGTTGCGATCCTGTAACTTTCTTATTAATTGGATTAATTAAATTAATTAACTAGGAAAACGCTTAAGTCCCGCCGCGTTGTTGGATGAGCGTAATTAGTGCATTGAGCTGCCATGTGTTATGCGGATTTTCTGTTGTTCTGTGAAAAAATCATTACTTAGTAGAAGATTTTTTAAAAATTAAATTAAATTAAATAAAAAATAAACTTAATTTTTTTAATTAATCGTAATTTAAGAAAAAA
Organism: Sweltsa coloradensis; assembly: GCA_024449915.1. Classification (NCBI taxonomy): domain Eukaryota; kingdom Metazoa; phylum Arthropoda; class Insecta; order Plecoptera; family Chloroperlidae; genus Sweltsa; species Sweltsa coloradensis. The sequence goes on from JAMZAV010010034.1 coordinate 10,523, forward strand.
AATCATAAAATTGCAATTTTCATAAGAAATAATTATTCGATTGCGCTCAAATTTTACACGAATATATTAATTCATGAAATTAAGGTTCTGTGAAAAAATTATTACAATAGGATAAAGCATGTAGGTGTTATAAGTCAAAGAATTGTTTTAAAAAAGAAAAAACGCTTTGATTTACTGTCCCCCACTGAAAATCAGTTATATAACTGACTGAGTAGACTCTAAATACAATTTATTTGTTTTATTAATTGAATTATAATAAAAACATTTTCCCATCATTGTATTGTTGCTAGGAAACAGCAAGGAAACTTAGACTTCTTATACAAGATAATTATTTTTAAACAATGCAGTGGAACTTAACAGGGGCCCGAAGTAGCCGTCCGATTTTTTCTAATTTATGTTTTAGTGAAAGAGCGGAAATTCTAAACTATTTATTATTTTCTTTAAATGATTTCACACCATTCTCCTAGTTATTAACAAACTTTTGACGACTAATTGTTATTCAACTTCACTAATCTATTAATCTTTCTGTTACAATAATTTCGCTTAGGCACATAACATTTCGAATTTATTGGCATGTTATTAAAGTGGGAACATCTTAGGCCAATCGGTAGACATTTAGGTATACATAATCAAACATATGACTTAACAAGAATTTTTAAAAAGTGTAATTATTTGGGAAATTAATCAATAAATTAACTCAAATACTTTTTCGGATCTTTATTCTTGTTAAATATGCTTTTATTTGATACCAATGTCGACAGTGTAGTCTCTTAATTCAAAGTATGTTTTGGTTAATTTATTAATTAATTTAATTAATCCAATTAAGAAAATTACAGGATCGCAACTTGGGGCCATCTATTTCTTCTATCTAATTTGTATGCTTTCTTCACGATTTGCGCGATTGTTAGGCTTAAAGCCGCCTCTATCCTTGGAACAACGGTTCTAATTGGCCAAACAATGGAACATTTTTGCGAGATAATCATTCAATACTATCATAGTCAAACCACTCTAAAGCACAATATATAAATATTACAGCATGACAGGTCATTTATTGCAAAACAAGTAGGGATGTGTCATCAAATATCAATTTTAAGACATTTTTCTATTATTTGTACACTTTTGAGTTCGTTTTTCGCTTTCCGGGACAAACGACTGCTACGAATTGGCTGAAATTTTCAGAGAACCTTTAAAAGCTCTAATATTAGACTTTCAAAGAATTTAAGTGCAACCAAATAAATTTATCACGTGAAAATCGCACTTTTCCACTTTTTCCACTTTTTAAAATGAAAACCCTGTAAAATTGACTATTATGAAAAATATCTTCAAGTCACATTGTTAATATCATTATATTTTACCATTTTGCTTGCATTGTTGGTTGAAATTAGTTTTAAATTATAATTCTATGCTAACAATGACGAAATGAAGTTGGATTAAAAACATAGTTAAATAGCGCTCAATCCACTGAAACTGCTCATCCTTCAACGCTTATCTTCTAAAACTCCAAAAAATCTATACTGTTTATTAGTTTAGTTTGTGAATATATTTTTTAAATCACAATCAAGTATAAAAACATCTTGCTAGCAACCAAAAAAATGTGTCGAATCTGTGCTTGAATCACATTTAAGTGAAATTATTTACACTATTTTTGCCGTGTCTGCACTTTTTAACAATGAAATCATATGTTTATTAAAAATTGATTATATACATTAGGGAGAGCATACAGTTACCTACAAATCGGTGTTTTAAAAAATAAAATCGGTTAACAAAGTTCCGAGTTATGTAAATTTAAAGACAGTAGAGAGTAAGCGTTTCAATGATCGCACATTCAAAAACAAAATGGCCTCTAAAAAAAAACGTATACCACAATTCGAAGTGACATACTACCTGGGGCTGTTTCATAAGGTGCATACTAACACGTGGTCAAGTCAGATTTGAGATGTTAAGTGGGGTGAGCCAATTTCGTTAATATCGCTCCTACAGGAATTAGCTCCTGGTCTATACACTGGAGAAAAAAATCCGGAATGTTTTTTTTTTTCTTCTTCTTTCTTTCTGTTTGTATTATTGTGTGTCTGTGAGCACGATTCCGGTTAAACCGATACTCCAATTGCGATGAAATTTTATGGAGGCCTTCGAAATCTCTGAACCAAGAGCTGCCACGTTTTTGAGCGCAATCGAAAAATTATTTCTCATGAAAATCACAATTTCACGATTTTTTTCGATTTTTTAAAAAATTCTTCGACTTATAACACTTAGGCCTACATGCTTTATCCGAACGTAATGATTTTTTCACAGAACCATAATTTTATGAATTTAGGTATTCGTGTGAAATTCGAGCGCAATTAAAAAATTATTTCTCATGAAAATTGCAATTTTACGATTTTTTAATTTTTTTTAAACTTTCTTTGACTTTAACACCTACATGCTTTATCCGATTGTAATGATTTTTTCACAGAACCTTAATTTTATGAATTAATATATTCGTGTAAAATTTGTGCGTAATCGAATAATTATTTCTTATGAAAATTTCAATATTACGATTTTTTCCTTTTTTAAAATTACGATTTATTAAAAAAATTAAAAATTAAAATTAAATTTTTATTTAATTTTAATTTAATTTAAAAAAAAATCAATTTAGTAATTATTTTTTCACAGAACAACAGAAAATCCGCATAACACATGGCAGCTCAATGCACAAATTACGCTCATCCAACAACGCGGCGGGACTTAAGCGTTTTCCTAGTAGGGCAACCACGAACACGTATTTTTCCTTATGTGGTTGCAGGCGCGTCGCCACGCCGCGTCGGAAGTCTATTTTTCCAGGGGGGGGGGGGGGTGCGAACTTTACCAGGAAAAGTACATGCTTCCATACATAGTTACATAATATTCAACTAATGTCCTTGATTCAGTGGCGTATACTGAAATATATTTCGGGGGGTAGGGCTTGGACGAACAACGCAATGGAGTGTGTCCCCCACAATAGCGCCGCAGGCAATTTTTTAAAAAATACGTATTTTTGAAGTGGTTTTTATGTGTTATAGAAGCAATTAAAGGGCTTCGCTGAACGAAAAAAGAAAAGATAATAGATTAATTAAATTTTACGCGTAAACATAGATGAGCTAGTTACACTTCAATGTTTGTAATTATATTTGAATACCCCCACAATAGCGCCGCAGGCAATTTTTTTGAAAAATTTTTTTGGGAGTGGTTTTTGTTTTTTTAGAAGTAGGAAGGGGCTTTGCTAAACGAAAAAAGAAAGAAAATAGATAAATCATAACGAAAAACGCACTTTTTTTGGTAATTTTGTCATTTTTAGGGGGAGCGAGAAGATATTTCCCCCCCCTCGGTAAGCTCGGGGGGGGGAAAGCTACCCCCTTTCCCCCCCCCCCGGCCGGACGCGTGTGGGTTGCCCTACTTACCCGAAAGAATTGCACTCTTTGAATGAAAACTGTACCTATATGTGTCTTGAAAAAATTAAATTGGATGTTTTAAATTATTTTTTTAGAGCTGTAAATAACAAAAAACTGTATAGCTTTAAATGTTTTGTCTTTACTTGGAAATTTGATTCCCGCTACGGCAATCCTGCGGCCACTTTTCCAGAACAAGTGTCGGGGGCTCGCCGTTCGAACGTCTGCCCACTTTTTTTTAAATTGCCTAAATGGTAATTTCCACAAAGTTTTTAGCCTTCACCATCACAATCTTGAAAACAGTTTCCAAAATTATTTATTCTCTTTTTTTGACAAACTGATAGAAAAACATATTATTGAGCAGTGTTACAAGACATTTAATATTTTAAAAAGACAAAGGGCCCGTTTGGTTAGGTCTACGATGACATTTACAAGAGAAAAAGGGAAACCAGAGCGAGAGGGGCCCAAACCTCAGGACTACGTAATGAGCACAACCAATGCGCCAGCCGCCGACTATTAATTTTGGGGAGTTTAAAGAGCGAGGAATGTATTCCTTTACCCCCGCGACCTAGTTAGGTGGACAAAACCCCCTGATGTAAATAATATGCGTATCCCCTGTCAACACGATCGAAACCACTGACCACACTCGGCGAGATTTTCACTTGAAGTTTCAAGCCTAGGAGGCTGGTGGTCGGGCGGGCGCTTTTTTCCAAAGGCCTTTACCGACCTTTCCGCATTTTCAACTCTCCGGTCAAAAACTAGGCCTCCTTGAAAAATGGGCCCGGGGCGTTAGTGTTTAGTTCAGGATAATCCCGGGCGAGGGGGGGGGGGGGGGGAGACGTTTGCCTCCCCGTGATGAAAAATAACTATAAGCACTATAGTAGGTTTTTTGATATTAGTACAGTATTTTTTTGGGGAAGGAGCGAGCGAGCGAAGGGAAAATTCCCCTTTCATACACGGAGAAAAAAAAAACCGGAAAGTTTTTTTGTATTGTGTGTCTGGGGAAAACGATATGGTTCTCCAAATGCGATAATTTTTACTAAAGGCCCTTTGAATCTTGAACATAGAACTGCACGTTTTAAGCGCAATGAAAAAATTATTTTTTGATTTAAAAAAAACCTACATGCTTTATCGATTTTTATGATTTTTTTAAAGAAATTTAATTTTTTGAATTAATATATTGGTGTGAAATTGAGCGCAATCGAAAAATAATTTCTCATGAAAATCGCAATTTTACGCTTTTTCGTTTGAAACAAATTACGTTAATCCAACAAACGCGCTTGAAAAAGCGGTTGCGAAGCTTCCTACTCTAGGACGACGGTCGTTCGGCCGCAGCCAGCGCACGCGACTGCTAGAAGGCGCTGACTAACTCGACCCTGTTTACTCCTACCCGAGTTGGGAGGTTTTCAGCTATCTGCACACGCCGTCCCGAAAGATTTACAATCTTGAAACTCGGTATATGACCTGATATGTGGATTGTGGTCCATGACTTACAAAAAAAATCAGCCCGATCCGATAACCCGTTCTGTGTTAAAAAAAAGTGCTTAAATATCGACGAAAATATTCCGGCTGGCTGGTTGGTTGGTTGGTTGGGAGGGGGGGGGGGGATTTGCAGAGGGAAGCCTACAGAGAAAACGGTACATCTTAGAACTATGAAACTTGGGACCACACTTAGATGTACCTCAGACTCACATACTTCCCCCGAGAGACAAGCAATATTCCACCCCTAACACCCCCTAAATAATCCCCTAAAATTGAAATAATTCATAGCTCTAACTCAAAATTAAATTTTTAATCAAATTAGTTTTACAATTATGTTCGAAAGTGTTTTAACCCAATCGGCCTATTCTCATTATAAAAACCACTTTATCAACCCCCATCCCTAATAGTTTATATTATTTTTACTTTGATTTCCAGCATTTACCACGAAGGCACCTAATGAGTTATCATCATGAAATTTGACATGATGGTACATAATAATATGAAAAATAAAAATAATCCGCCGAGAGGCAAGCGATATTCCACCCCCAACACCCCCTAAAATTGGAATAATTCATAGCACTAATCTAAAATTGATGTTTTATTCAAATTACTAGTTATCAAAATAATGTTTTAATGTGTTTTAACCCAATCGGCCTATTCTCATTTCCTAAACCACATTTTTGTAACCCCCATCCCTTATAGTTTAAATTATTTTAAACCCTTTGATTCCGGGCATTCTCCATGAAGGCACCTAATGAGTTATCAACATGAAATTTAGCATGATGGTACATACTAATATGAAAAATAATTCACCGAGAGGCAAGCGATATTCCACTCACAACACCCCCTAAATCACTCCCCTAAAATTGAAAAAATTTCATAGCTCTAACCCAAAATTGAATTTTTGGATGAGCGTAGCGAGCGTAGCGAGCGAAGGAAGATTCCATTTCACTACACTGGAGAAAAACAACCCGGGAATGTTTTTTTTTCTTTCTGTATTTTTTGGCTGTTTGTGAACACGGTTCCGGCTAAACCAAATACTCCAATTGCGATGAAATTTTATGGGGGCCGTTGAAATCTCTGAACTTAAAAACTGCCACGTTTTTGAGCGCAATCGAAAAATTATTTCTAATGAAAATCGCAAATTTACGATTTTTCGATTTTTAAAAAATTTCTTCGACTTATAACATCTACATGCTTAATCCGATTTTAATGATTTTTTTACAAAAACCTTAATTCATGAATTAAGATATTCGTGTGAAATTTTAAACAATCGAAAAATTATTTCTCATGAAAATCGAAATTTTACGGGTTTTTTTTTTTTTTAAAAATTCTTTCACTTTATAACACCTACATGCTTTATCCTATTGTAATGATTTTTTTACAGAACCTTAATTTTATGAATTATTATATTCGTGTAAAATTTGAGGCGCAATCAAATAATTATTTGTTATGAAAATAGCAATTTTACGATTTTTTTTTTTTTTTTAAAATTAAAAGATTAAGGGAAAAATAAAAGAAATTTAAAGTTAATTTTTATTTAATTTATTTAATTTAAAAAAAACCGACTTATTTATAATTTTTTCACAAAACAACAGAAAATCTGCATGACACATGGCAGGTCAATGCACCAATTACGCTCATCCAACAACGCGGCGGGACTTAGGCGTTTTCCTAGTTATTCAAATAAGTAAATTATGTTTTAATGTGTTTTAACCCAATCGGCCTATTCTCATTTCCTAAACCACATTTCTTCAACCCCCAAGATCCCTAATTGGATGAGCGTAGCGAGCGAAGCGAAGATTCCATTTCACTACACTGGAGAAAAAAAATCCGGAATGTTTTTTTTTTCTTTCTCTTTTTGTATTTTTGCCTGTTTGTTAGCACGATTCCGGCTAAACCGCTACTCCGATTGTGATGAAATTTTATGGAGGCCTTTGAAATCTCTGAACTTAGAACTGCCACGTTTTTGAGCACAATCAGAAAATTATTTCTCATGAAAATCGCAATTTTACGATTTTTTTCGAAAATTTCTTCGACTTATAACACCTACATGCTTTATTCGATTTTAATGATTTTTTTACAGAACCATAATTTTATGAATTTTGATATTCGTGTAAAATTTGAGCGCAATCAAAAACATATTTCTTATGAAAATCGAAATTTTACGGGTTTTTTCTTTTTTAAAACAATTCTTTGACTTATAACATCTACATGCTTTATCCGATTGTAATGATTTTTTCACAGAACCTTAATTTTATGAATTAATATATTCGTGTGAAATTTGAGCACAACCAAATAATTATTTATTATGAAAATCGAAAATTTGCGATTTTTTTTAAAAATTACGATTTATTAAAAAAATTAAAGTTTAAAGTTTTTTTTAATGTAATTTAAATTAATTTAAAAAAATCTTCAATTTAGTAATGATTTTTTCACAGAACAACAGAAAATCCACATAACACATGGTAGCTCAATGCACCAATTACGCTCATCCAACAACGCGGCGGGACTTACGCGTTTTCCTAGTAGTTTATATTATGTTTACCTTGATTTCCAGCACTCACCATGAAGGCACCGAATGAGTTATCAGCATGAAATTTGGCATGATGAATAATATGAAACATAATAATCCGCCATGAGGCAAGCAATATTTCACCCCCACTGTTCGGAAAAAATGTTAGGTCGTATTTAATACAATTTTAATATTTGAATAATTGCTGATTAAAATTATGCGTCAATGTGTTATAGTCCAGTCAACAAATCATTCACACAAAAACCAAAGACGATATAAAATTTAATAAAAACATTGTATATTGCCAACTACAGATTGTAAACAAAAACCAGCTTTTGTTTCTAGACAATCTTTTTTAAAGGCACTGTATCCACCTTTACACGTACCGGTATTTCACGTATTTCACGCCTTGATATGAAACAAGCAACAAAAAGATGTGATATCCCCCCCAAATACAAAAATTTGTAAAAACAAAAAGGCAGCCAAGCTCTCCTTCCAAAGTCTTCGACATGTATATGCTGTGAGATATAGAAGTTGAGCCAAGCATTTCATTCTTTCTCCCTAGTTTCGCATTGAAAAGAAGTAAGATCATTTCGCCTGTTGACGAGCGCCAAGCCTACCATTTTCGTGGTAATAAAAGTAAAAATTTTAAACTCAAAATCATAAAAAATTACTTGGCCATTGAATTTGGTACGAGGACTCTAAAAAGTCAATGGCCAAGTAATTTTTTATGATTTTGAGTTTAAAATTTTTACTTTTTTTACCACGTAAATGGTTTTCTTGGCGCTCGTCAACAGGCGAAATGATCTTACTTCTTATCAATGCGAAACTAGGGAGAAAGAATGAAATGCTTGGCTCAACTTCTATATCTCACAGCATTCACAGTCGAAGACTTTGGAAGGAGAGCTTGGCTGCGTTTTTTAACAAACTTTTGTATTTGGGGGAGATTTAGTATACGCCTATATTCAGAAAATGAATAATGTATTCAATGTATATCGAATTGTTATTCAATGTAAATTCAATGTATACACAATAACCGTATAAATGTTGAGACACAATGTTTTTTGTTTCTAGTATCGACTGCACAAAAACTACACTATTTTGGTATTGCATTCAGCCCACAACTTTTTCTTAAACGCACCAAACGCACTCTAAAAGCCTAATTTTAAGAAAATTTTGCAAGCGGGGCAATTATTGGGGGGGGGGGGGGCTTTACACAAAAAAACGTTCTTGATTAATTTATAATTTCCCCCGGGATATTATACAGCAACCCAGGCGCGTCGGAACGTTTTGAAAGTTGGGGGGGGGCAAACCAGGTGCAGCTGGGGTCTGGGGCAAAGCCCCAGCCGCCGTAGGCCCTTTCGCCGAAGGCGAAAAAAATTTTACTATACTACAGTTATTTCGTCATGTTTTAACTGCACCCGGACTCTGTAAACGATGTTTTACATCAGCTATCTGCGATCTAAAAACTCAAAAAATGAACGTGAAGTGGCCCATTTTAATAAATTAAAACCTAATTTTGTATGTAATGACAAAGCATACAGGCAAACATATTTGTTTAATGTTTTACCCTCTTCTTTAAAAAAAAATACTAACTGAAGGCTGTTTAGTACGTTTCAACACGAAACAGTGACAAACACTACACACACTTACACTTCAGACTACACTACTTATATTATAAGAGGAATAATCTTCCCACTTGCCACTTCGCTACAATCACTATACCACTCCAAAGATGACTTTACGCATAACGATGCGACACGAGGGAACCAAATCCCAACTTGCGTCTGCCAATAACTCTAACAAATCATTCAAAGGGATGTTTGGATTAGACGTGAGTCTGAGTCAAGTGTCCACTCTAACTGAAGTGAGTGACAAACACAATACAAGACTGGTGGCTGGTTATAAAGATAGTCGGCATGGGGTACGTCAGCCAACCTAACATTCCTGCTATTGTTGGGTTGTTTCATCCTGGAAATGAATTGTTGACAGATCATCCGATGTTGCTTTCCCAAAAAGTAGAGTAGAAATCTTGATTTTTCAACTCTAAAATCTGCCCCCTTATGCCCCCATGGCATGAAAGTGAGGGGGGGGCAATGCCCCCCTTGCCCCCCACTCCCCTGTTCCGACGCCACTGCAGCAACCCCCCCCAACCGAGATGAAAAACTGGGCGCATTCGGTACAGAGTAGGAAAACCGTAAACGTGTACCTTCCTTGCAGATGCAGGGCTGTAGGAACAAGGAATAGGGGCTTGTTCGGGAGAGAGTAGGTAAACGTGGGCCTTCCTTGCAGATGCAGGCTGTAGAACTGGAATAGGGCTTGTTCGGAGAGAGTAGTAACGTGGACTTCCTTGCGATGCGCTTAGAACTGGAGGGCTTGTTCGGAGAGAGTGTAAACGTTGGCCTTCCTTGCAGATGCAGGGCTGTAGGAACTAGGATAGAGGCTTGTCGGGAGAGAGTAGGTAACGTTGGCTTACTGCAGAGTGCAGGGCTGTAGGAATA
>JAMZAV010010035.1:0-23179 GCA_024449915.1 Sweltsa coloradensis
CACTGTATTTTGGCCTCAGTAAGGCTTTTTTGATTGACTTTTAAAACTTATTGGAATAAGCTCAAAGTGTGGTCTAAGAGGAAAAATTGGTCAATGGTTCGAATCATATTTAAATAGAAGAGTGCAAATCGTTGTCATAAATGGAACACACAGCATGAAATTGACTGTAGTACGAGGGGTTTTCCTCAAGGGTCTGTGTTGGGCCCAATATTTTTCCTTATTTTATAAACGATCTCGCAATATTGCCTTTGTATGCTTCAGTTACTCTTTTTGCTGATGATGCAGCTTTAGTGCTTTCAGCCGTCACGTATGTAATTTTGCAAATGCTTGTCAATCATGATCTACACATTTTATCTAAGTATTTTAGAATAACGGTCTTGTTTTAAATAGTTTCAAACACCAAATTCATTGTATTTCGTTTTTAAAGAGAAGACTACTATTCCTCATATGAACATTGTTTACCATGAATCAAACTGCATTGAAACAACTATTGTGAATGCAAGTGTATTGAAAGCTGCGAGTATATAAAATATTTGGGATTGTATATGGATTCATCATTGAGTTGGAGCATGCATATAAATATGTTAACAACAAAACTTCGATCCATCAGTTATATTATCTACTATCTTAAAAAAATTATGCCATTAAATGTTCTAAGGCAATTGTATTTCGCTATTTTTCAATCGAATTTGCAATTTGGTATCATTCATTGGGGGGGAACATTTGATTATAAACTAACATCACTGATCACTGCTCAAAACTATATCATGAGAACCATATTTAATCTTCAGCGGCTTCAGTCAACTGACTTTGTTTATATAGAGTACGACATTCTTCCATTGCCACAACTGTATTTTTATAGAACTGTTTTATATGTTTTTAATAATCTTAGTAAGCATGACTTTGTGAATAGTGCTGTCAATACTAGAAACTCATCAGTGCTACGTTTAACCGTACCTGACTTTAGATTAACAAATACACGTAACCAGTTATCATATAAAGGCCCATATCAGTTTAATTCTATTTTATGCAAGATTCCAGAGTTTAAACCATGTATGAAATATGTTCATTTTAAAAAACTTGCAGAAAATGCAGTAAAAGAGAGGTGAATTATTTCCCATTTTAAAATTGCTTTTACCTTTAATATTGAGATTATATATGTAGGCCCATACTTGTGAGTTGTTTTATTTAAATGTTTTATTGAATTGGTTACATTTAAAACTTATTATCATGAATTTTTAATTATACATTGTATTTTTATTTTTTTTATTTAGTTAATTGGTTAATAATTTTGTTAAGGTTTTAAGGATGTATAGTTCATTAATATTTACCGTGGCGGCTGGCACAATTAAAATGTTATTATGTGAAGCAGTCCTTCACACGAGCAGTCTGCTCATGAAGGCAACTTGCTTGTTTGATATTGTTAAATGTATTGTGTGTGTTTAATCAAATAAATTGAATTGAATTGAATTATTATTATTTGTATTATTATTATTATTATTATTATTATTATTTTATTATAACAAACAAGTGGGAAATTTTGATATTTTAGTTCTAAGTGAAATTTCAATCACAAATGTCGAAACTCAAAAACGTCAAAGCAATTAAAGCAGATTCGACGCGGCGGAAATGTCCCGACCAATAAATTGTGTTAATTATTATTATTATTATTATTATTATTAGTATTATTATTATTATTATACAACACATTATTATATGTTATTATTATTATATACATTATTATTATTATAACAAACAAGTGGGAAATTTTGATATTTTAGTTCTAAGTGAAATTTCAATCACAAATGTCGAAACTCAAACATACAATCTAGATGGCTATAATTTATTTACAAAACCTCGTACTCATAAGCGTGGTGGCGGTCTGTTACTATTTTGTTAAAATTAGTATTGATTTTTTTGTAGAAAGTAATTCGACATTTAATTTTTCTGAATGTATATCTGGTAAGCTTACGATCACAAATAGTAAAGAGGTATTTGCTATTCTAGCGATCTATAGACCACCTGACAATAATACCAAAGGTCAGTTTGTGAAGGAGGTGGAAGGTATTGTATTGCAAAATGCTAATTCTAGAAATGCAATAATAATAGGTGACTCAAACTAAGATACCCTCAATGACTCGGACACACACGTACTTGCATACAAAGTTATATTGATTATGTGAAAGGTGTGACTAGAGAAGAGTATCGAGGAAATGTTCTCTCGCAGTCGTGTATTGATCACATATTTGTGAAGTGTGACTTTTCACCATTCGCTCAATGATTTAACAACTAAAATTACCGATCATTATCTTATCCCAGCGGATTGTATTCACCTGCGTCTGTTAGTCAAATCGAGGGCCCTTCACATAAAAAAATACGTTTTAACGAACGAGTGCTAAGGCAAAATTTGGAATGATGTGATTGGCCAGCTTTAAGGAATTAGATGATTGTAATGATCTTTATGAAGCAGTTGTAAAAAACTTTAAAAGTTGATATAAGAGTGCTAGCTGTGCGCCGGCGCGCAAAAAAGAAAGATGAAAAAAAAATGTTGGATGACACCTTGTCTATTAGTGAGCATTAAAGAGAGGGATACTCTATTTAGGAAGTGGAAAAATTGTAAGCACGCCGCTATCAAATCAATGTATAAGTTTTGAGTAAAAATCTGCGCGTAACATGGGTGACTAAACAGATAGGTTTGGCTAAATTAAATTTCTATAAAGACCAAATATATAATTCGAGAATAATCTGAAAGAAACATGGCAAACAATTAGTGGAATCTTGGGAAAAAAGAAAAACTTTCTGTAGACGAAGTAATCCTAACCATTTAGGGAAACAAAACAGTGACAAGGTGATAGCTGATACTTTTGCGGAATCATTTGTGAGAGAAGTGAAGGAGATTCAACACAAGTGTGGCATTCGTACTAGCCGTAACGTTAAAAAAGTCGTGGAATGCCAATCCTTTTTATGCCCCCGTAAGTGAAACACGAATACAATAAATTTATAGAGAATATGGATGATAATAAACAGCGAGGCTGGGATGGTATCAGAGTTCAGGATTTAAAATTTTGAAATATGAGATTAGTCCAGTTTTAGCCAAACTAGTAAATTTATCGATTGAGTCAGGAACCGTCCCCTCGAACTTAAAGATATCATAGTTCGTCCTATCTATAAGAAGGGTGATCATAGTCATATTCCAATTATAGACCAATAGAAACTTCTCTCTGTTATAGAGAAAATCTTGGAGCACTGGTGTAGCCGACAATTCGTTTTCCTATCTGGAAAAATTTAACATCATTGATAAATTGCAATATGGTTTCCAAAAAGGTAAATGCACAAGTGACTTGCTTGTAAATTCTCAGACTTCGTTAACACTAAATTAAACGATAAAAATGCATGTTGTTGCCTATTTGTAGATTTTTTTGAAAGCATTCGAGACATTAAACCCCAGTACATTAGTGGATATGCTTGAAAATGTTGGTATTAGAGGTCAAACCTTAAAATGGTTTAATTGTTTTATAACAGATCGGAAACTCTCAGTAAAAAAAGGAGAATGCTTCAGTGAATATAGAGAGGTTGCGACTGGAGTACCGCAAGGCTCTATCTTGGGGCCAATTTTGTACCTGATTTATGTTAACAATATGACTAAATGTGTAAAACACTGTACTGTGTTCATGTACGCTGACGATATTGTTTTGTTATTTGCTCATAAAAACCTAAAATGGCTGAATCTACTTTGCAGCGGGATTTTTACTCAATTATTAATGTGGACGCACGATTATGATCTCGTATTAATGCTGACAAAACCCAAAATTCTACATAATGTGCTCACCTCTGAATCAGAACAGGCATCAACCTATTAAAATAAAATTCCATTCTTATGATTTTTTGCATGATATCGTAAATGGAAAAAACTGTGTACGGTGTAGTGTTGAAATTGAGTCTGTAGACAGCCATGTCTATTAGGTGTCTTAATTGATAGATTCATGTCGTGGAGGCCGCATATTATCCTCCTTATGCAAGCGTTTAATATCCTGTGCATTCCAATTATTCAATAAAAAGTTGGTACTTCCGGTAACTATTAAGGTCAGTTTACACTGCGATCGCCCAGTCAATCATCTCTTATGGCCTCTTGGCCTGGGGCTTTGCATCTTTAAGCCACTAAATTTAATAACCAACCTTCAAAAACACAATGATTAGAACTATGACACCGTGCTTTTTAAAAAGAAATCCAAGATATAACAGCATACAAATGAAAAATCACTTTTGCAATGTGGGAATGTGCAATGCAAGAGGGAATTTACTTTTTGCCTAAATTCAATAACAAATATGGAAAACGAACACTTTTTTAATTGAACACCTGCTATTTTCAACAGCCTACCTGGTCATCTGCGCGATCTAGAAAAGATCTCAGCCATTAAATCTGATTAAAGTTTATTTGCTCGATTGTTTATGTGCAGTCTACAACACCTAATCATTCATCTCAATTCCAATTTGCTTTTCATTTTTATTTTTTATTGCATGTTTCAATTTACTATTTTCATTATGTATCCTGTTGGTTTGCTTTAAGATTTGATTACGAATGACAAGTCTGTTTTTTTTGTAGAGTCTTTAAATATTTAGATAGTTGGTGCAAGTATGTAAATTTATTCATCTAATACTGTTGTTTTGTGTTACTCAAGTATAATTTTTTTTATAATCAATATTCAATTTTTTTTTTTTTTAGTTTGTTTGTTTTTTACAGGACGGTGTTTCCACTGAGTTTGTTCCATTTTTCTTTGTTATTGTTGTAATAACTTCGCACAACACCGTAGTTGTATGAAATGTACACATTGTTGTGGTTTAAACCCACAGACAAGCCTTACTTTAAGGCTTTGTGGACCCAAAGCATAAAACAAATGTACACATGTAATTAATGAATAAATAGAAAGAAAAAATTATTATTATTATTATTATTATTATTTTTATTTTTATTTATTTTTTATTATTATTATTATTATTTTTATTATTATTATGATTTATTATTTTTATTATGGTTTTTGTTCTTCTTTTTTTACTACCCTTTGCACCACCGAGCTCATCTCGAGCCAAGATGATGCAGAGTGCACCTAGCGTGGGGACCGAACAGTGGTGGGGGACGACAGAACTCAGAGACTGAGGACCTTTCGCACGATGTTGCTTGTACCAAGGATTGCAGCCTTCTGCGTGACAGGAACGTGCTTGTCCTTCAGATGGAGTTTCTCCTTTGCCGCTGACCACTCTTTGGTGACCAAACCGTTGACGGAGACGACGACAGGAACGATTTCAACGGACCTCAGCTTGTATGTCCTTGAGTTATACGGCGATCGGCTGGTATTTTCGCCTCTTATTGGATATTGTGCTGACCACATGGCCATCTGAGGGGATGGCGATGTCAATTATGGTTGCCGTTTGAGCTTTTTTGTCAAACAAAACCAAGTCTGGCCTATTCGCCTCGACCAGGCCGTGTCCGTGACGATGACAGAGTCCCACAGCAGTTTAGCGTTTTTGGTTGCGTAGGATTATATTATATTATTAATTATTATTATATTATTATTATTATTATTATTATTTTTTATTTTTATTATTATTATTAAAAAGCCTTGACGTGGTGACGTGGTGTTGTGTTTTATTTCATTGTGAGTTACAGTTAAATCTACTTCAATATGTTTACTTAATGTTTATGATTTGTTAATGTTTTTTTTTTCATGTTTCCTTCCTCTATGGTTGTTTTTGTTTAGATTATGTGATTTTGTTTATTCCACAGATGAGCCCGCATAATGGGCTTTGTGGGTTTCTTTGAGATGTATCAATGATATTCTGTTTTGTGACAATAAATTAAGTTGAAAAAAAAAATATATATAATATATATATAATAATAATAATAATTTCTTGCTTGATGCTTTCACAGCCCGAAATATTAGAGAAATCAAATATTTAACGAGCCATTTCGCTGTGTTGTTTTTGTGTTGTTTTTGTGTGTTTTTGTTGTCTGTGTTGTTGATGGTGATTTGTACCAACAAACATCGGGCATGCCAATGGGTAGCCCCTTATCACTACCAGTAGCGAATCTGTTCTTAGATGATTTTGAAACAAAGGCATTGAGTGCAGCAACTCTTAAACCAAGAGTGTGGTTGAGACATAGACATCCTATATAATTGGCTAGACCAGCAGTCGGTGATCCACTTCCGGTACAATTGGAAGCCATCTTTAAACTGGCCTCCTCGCCGATGGAGAACGTTACTGTGCCCACTCAATTATCGCGAAAAATCGTTCAAAATGATCTAGGGAGTTGAAGTTTGAACTAAAAATCACTAGAAATTAGTAGAGAGGATATATGACTATTTTAGATCCATCATCTCAACTATTTTGTAGTCATTTTTAGTCAAATTTCGTTTTCGCGGTCAACCACAGTCCAAATGGTTTTCATGCACGCCTAGGCCCTAGGCCCTAAGCCGGCTAGGCTGGAGGCCAATGATTTTTGGTAAGTAAGTCTAGGCCTAGTGTTATTACCTGCACCACTGTACAACAATTAATTAACCTAGTTCATTTCCTAGACTTCTAAATGTCCAACAACATGCGCATTAAGCAGTGTGGGGAGCCTGTGGCTGTCCGACAATTCTTTTCATTTGTTCTAACCTCAAGTTCTTTCAGTGCGCCTAGGCCTACCCCCTAGCTACTAGGGTATAGCCCTAGCCGAGTTACAAGACCCTAAAAATCAAAATTTAACCACTTAGACCAGAATCCCTAGCCCTATACGGGGGTATCCAACCGGTTATTAAACCAAGGCTACCCTAGCCAAATCCGTGGCACTTGTGGGGGAAAGCTCCCGGGTATCCCCAATGGTCCCCCTACCTACCAGCCTTTTGGTTTTGGTAACCCAAAGGGATACCCTGGGCCTCTGGTATTTATTCGGTGGGGGGGGCCCCAAAAACTTTTTATATGGGGGCCCTCATTTAACGAAAAGGGATTTCGGGGTGCGCTCTTATCGTTTATCCTAGAACTAGGCGGCGCACTGTAGCCAGCGGAAAAGTTGGCAAACCTAACAAATACACCTTTAACATAAGTAGAAAAACAAGGCAATATAGCAGTGTTAAAAGGCGTAAAAAAGTTGGCCCCCCCAAAACCCGAATGGGCCGGGGACCAGTAGTTAAGATTTCTAAGCCCAAAGAGCTACCTAGCCTGGGCTAGGCCCTTTTCAACATTATTTCGTTTATAATTATTGATTGGTTAAAACATGAAGCGCTGCAGGGGGAGCAATTTGACGTTTAATTAAACCCAAATTGGGGCCTAGGGAAAAGCTGAAGAACAGATTCATAAAAAAATTGGGCAGTTTGTGTATAATAATGATTTATTTTAAAATTTTAAAATTAAAGAGATATTTTCCATTTTAAAATAGCACTTGTTTTTTTTGGCAAAAAGGGCCACTTCACACTAAGGTTAGTTTTACGGGGATAGGAAATCGTGTTTAAATTGTTTACGTTTAGTTAAGTAAAAAATTGTTATAAACAAAAAAAAATTTTACGACGGCCAAAGACGTTTGTTATTTAAAAAGACGACCAATGAAGGGAGAAACACACTAAAACATTACCTACTAACCATCAGGAATCAGATTTTTTTATCCAAAACCCCTAACAATTTTAAAAGACAAAACCAAAAGTTGTAAACGGGGCCTAAAGACACTTTCCTGGCTGCTGGTGTCGGGGAGACAAGCCTCCAATTACATTAAGTTATCAAATATTGATTTTAGGGATCCCCTACAGGACATTATTATTGAAAATTTTATTTGCGACCCAAGTCCGAACGGGATAAAGAGCCAACGTGCGCATTGAGCCTGCAACCATGCAATTTCAGCTATTAAAAAAAAATTCCTTTGACTTTCAACCAAACAAACTCAGTGTGGACCAAATTGTTTATTAGGAAATCCAGTCCGGACTCAGGTCATTTTTTTATAACCCAACCCGGGGACTCAAAAATTGCGTGAAAAAAACTGGTATTTGTCAGCTGGGTTTAAGATAGAGAATGGTAACCCAAAAAAACAAACCATGTGGGCTATCACCAGTCCCAATTGATTAAAATGGGGTTTAATATGGCCAAAAAACAGTCCGACAGGCATAAATAACAAAAAAACTACGGGGGCCTAATAAAAATGACAACATAAAATAACTTAGTGTAAATTCTTTTGCGAAATTTAGTAAGTGCTGTTCGATATGTTTGAATATCGATAATTGCGCATGTGCAATCAAATTATCGATTATTACTAAAATCTTTTTTACGTGGGAAAAATTGAATAAAAATTAGGCCTCCCTTTTCTTGCATCCTTGTGTTCCTCTTTTGCTCAAAACGGTGTTATCCACACTAAAAAAGTCTTTCAGAGAACGGGGGGGGTTTTAAAAACGGGGGCGGTCGGGCCCCCGGGCCCTTGCCCCCATCGGGTGTGTTGTACGTATGCCTATGTATGATTTTTTAAAATTTAAAACAAAATTACCCGGGTGGCCGACTTTCATTTCGGAAGGCCCCTTGAAAACTCGCTCTGCAAATCGCTTTATCAAGAAGGACTTTAAAAAAAGGTCACACTAAAACTAAGCTTACTCCCCTTTGAATAAAATGGTCTTCTTTAAAGGGCCCGGGTGTTAGTAAAAAGTTATGAGGGCCCCATTGATCATCACTGATTTAGATATAAGTTTTAACAACTTTTTTAAAAATAGAAAAATTTACAATCACTGGATGCTAGGCTCATGACATCCTCCTTGCGTCAAGAGGGGGAAGACACAACACACCCCCCGCCCCTCAGACCCCACACCAGAGCCCACACACTGCAGTGCTCTGGGGCGGGTAGTTAAATGTTCATAACACACACCCCTCCTTCGGGGGTTTTTTTTTTTACAAGATGATTTGAATTTAAAAATTTATAAATTAGCTTTTTTTAAAGTACATGATTTTAATCAGAACAAAGTCTTTCAGATGGCAGTTGAGAGGACTGGGATACCCTTTGCTGGGGAATGACATGGAGGGGCAAGGTTTTATTCCCCTTTCCCTCTAGGGATGGGTTCGAAGGAGAACAGGGGGTCCGCCTTTCATAGTCTTTGTCGACCGCGAGTCCCCGCCCCCTCTTTTGGTCTAGGTGTCGTTTCCAGGCCCGTCCATCTCTGTTGCGTTTCGAATGTTCGGGGCCGCCACTTGGGCGTTGCTGGCATCCACTTTTTTTCCATCGGCAATTTTCCGCACGAATACTGCTGCACCTTCTCAAAAGTTCGCTCAGGTAGTTCGGCTTCCCTTCTTCCTCCTGATTTGGCGCATCTTTTTGCCAATTTCTGGTTTCAAAAGCCCAAAGGGGCGCCCGGATAGGGGCCGACCCTTGAAGTTCAGCGGGGAATCTTTTTGGGTCACCGTGTCGGAGGGGTTTGTTGAGTAGCTGAATCTTGAACCATGATGAATGTTCCCTTTTTTCATCTTTTTGGGGCTTCCTTCACCTCTGAACAGTTCTTTAGTTTTCCTTTTGATGCAGGATGGAATGTGGTACGGCAACATGCAAAATACCATTACTTCTTAGAAATTCCTTCATTTCGCCGAAAAACAAACCCGTTCCTTAGGGAAAACCCATTTGTCTGGTAGCCCGGGTTGAAAAGATTCTTCTAGATGATTTATTACTGCAAATATTTTGTTAGTTTTCTTTTAAAAAAACCACTTCGTCCCTGGAGTAGGCTCTCCCAAAAATGAGAAAAGTGTTCCCCATGAATGGCCCATGAAGTCGACGTGTAGTCTCGCCCAAAAGGATTTTCGGCCATTTCCAAGGACATGGAGGTGCTTTAGCTGGTTAAAATGTCGTTGTATTTCAATTGTTGCATCTCTGACAATTTTTCAAATGCGTTGTCGATTCCCGGGCCCCACCATATGCGCGAGAAATTTTTTTTCATGACCCAATGCCTGGATGGCCACATGCAAAAATTTCAAAACCCTTCACGTAGTTTTTCTGGTTAACATCTCGTTTTTTCCCCAGCAAACACCCAAGATGAAGGGTAATTCTTGCGTCGCCCCAAATATGCTGTGAAATTGTCCTTGTTGAGGCATGCGTCCCTTTTGTAAGTAGCATTCAAAGTCCTTTCTCATCACCCCATCTTCGGGGTACCTTTTTTTCCACCGCTGTGATCGGGGGTTTGTCCAATGCTTCCAAAAAAGTACTTCAATTGGTGGGAGTTTCGGTATCCCCGGGTTGTACCCGGAACCGGTTAGCCCTCGGCGTTACCCATTTGTTTACCCGGGCATAAAAAAAAGTTCGTATCAAAGGGACAGTAGAAGCTCCACCCTAGCATTCTTGGGGAAATTTCTTTGGAATTGATTTCCCAGGTTGAACAATCCCAAGAGTGGTTGGGGGATCTTTACATCCTGAATTTGCGACCCTACAATATTGATGATAGTGTTTTACGCCTAGATTTGCTTAAAGCCTCTCGATCTATTTGAGAATTTGTTACGCTCTGTCTTTCAGTGTTCTTGACGCAAAAGCAATTGGTTTTCCCCTTTTCTTATTGTTGACATGGACAAAGCTGCTCCCATTTCCCCCCGGGGATCACACATGTTCTCGATTTGGTTGTCTTCATAATGATTAATACTCAGCTGATTGTAATTCTTTTTAAAACTTCTAGGAAAACGTTTTTCCCCTTTTTCTTCCCCTTCCAAGAGCTGGCATCGTCTAGCAGTCTGGAAGTGGGTTTCCCGAAACAGCTCGGGGTTTTTCAAAGAAATTGTTGTAAAGTTGTAAAACCCCAGGGAAAGCTCAATTCTGACTTTTAGTTGGGGTTTTTGGGGGGCTTTACGATTTCATTCACCTTGTTTGTGTTGGGGGTAAACCCCAGTGCTGTAATTTGAAAAAAAATTTCTTGTTGGCCAAATTGGCTTTTACTTGCAAGCCAGCCCCTTAGAGGCAATCCGCTTCAAAACTTCCCTCAACCGCTCGGTGTTCTTCTTGCGTTTTTTCCCCCTACCAGGATTCGCGAGAATACCGGGCCCCACCTGGGATGCCCTAACAATTTTTCCATTTTGCGTTGAAAAATCGCAGGTGCGCGCGATATCCCGTACGGGAACCCCTTCATTTTAAATAACCCCTTAAGGGGTTGTTGTCAGTACAAAAGGGCCCGCTGCTCGTTTTACAGGGCTTTTTTTATATGCTTTTTCAAAGGGCCGCTTGGAGAACTTTTAACCACCGGGATCGTAGCCAGGATATTGCTCGTTGTGGGGAATGATAAAAGTCTGTTACTAGCGCTGGATTTATGTGCTTCGGTAGTCCAACAAATCCTTAAAATTTTGTCTTTTTTCAAAACTGCCACAAAAGGGGGATGCCCCATTCCAATGGACCCGGTTTTTAACCCCCATTTCAGTCAACCTTCCAGTTCCTTATTAAACCCCTTTTTTTCGTGGAAAAGGGACTGGCGTGCTCGTAAAAATTTAGGCGTAGTATTTTCCTTCAAAGGGACAGCGATTTCGGGGGCCGGTGGGGGCCTAGTTTTGTCGTTTAACAGGGCTGAATTCTTCTTCCCATTTAGGGCTAGGCCTCTGTGAGTCAACTTTGTTTATGCCCCTGAGGAGATTCCCAGGGCGGTTAAACAGTTGCGGCCCATGAGACTGCTTCCCCCCTTTTTAAACCCCTTTGGTAATTTTTTGACTTTTTTCCCCTTTAGCACTACTCTATTATGGCTTCACCAACCCCCGACAAACATTTTTGTGACCATGTTTTTAAAAAACCTATCCTGTCGTTTAATGTTGGTGTAGGGCCCCCCCCCTGTGGACAATAATGGTTAAAAGTTAGTCATTGATTATTGAACATGCAAACCGATCTACTTCCATTTTATGCTGCAAACCCTTTTTTTTTGCATAGGTTGTCATAGATGTGTTACCTTAAAAAATTGGGCCCACCTGGTTGATTTCGTACAGCTTTTTCTGACTGTTTTTAGTTCAATTGATGTGTACTTTTTATTCCCTTTCCCCGCGTTTTTGTTTGGAAGTCTTGCCGACTTGGTTTTTGTTTTTCTTTGACTGTTTTTCTTGATTCTGTTTTGTTAAAAAAACTCGCTCAAGGGGTCCCACCCTTTTGCAAAAAAGACAAGTTTCGTTAGCAACTTGCTGATTGTCCTTTATGATCATAACCGCACCGATAGCTTTCCCTTCTGTGGTACCTTTTTGTGGCATCCTTTCCCTTCTTGTAGAAAGGGTTTGACCCTTGCAACTCCATTGTTGGGTGGGCCCTCATTGCCGTCTGTTTTTGTCTGCTGCCTCCCCTGCTAAAGCCATTTGTAGGGGTTTTTTCAAAGTAGATCCTCATTTTCCCAAAAGCCTACTTTTTAAGGCCGTTTCAAATGGACAACTAAATGATCTCGAGTCTAGTGTTCAAATCTGCTGTAAAGTTACAGTTTTTTGTTAGTTTTTTTGAGTTCTGACACATACTGCGGATTGTTTTTCCCCCCCTTCTGGGGTTTTGCGATGGAAGTTAAATCTATCACTATTTTTGGGGTTTTGGGGGAAGATGGTTTTTATTGCCGTCGAAATAGTGCCAATGTAATTCGTTAGCCTTCTAGGGGCCCCGCCCCCTATTTGTGATAGGGGCGATTCCCACAAAACCCAAGCACTGCCCGCTTCCTGACTCTTCTTCAATTTGTTGGCAATGTAGTAGAATTCCACCCTCTCCTAATTCCTCCCGTTGTCGATTTTGGGTTGAATTCGTCGATTTTCCCGACGGCGCCATGCTTGGCGGGGGGTTTTTGCAGGCCAAGGCCCACTGTTTGCGTTGGCCTGGGCCCTTCAGATTTCCGGTGGTACTTTCTTTGCATTTTCCCGTTCGTCGCCAGTGTTATGATAGTTATGAGGGCGCCCTATAATCATCACTCGATTTGATATAAGATTTAAAAGTACTTTTTTAGAATAATAAAATTACAATCACTAGGATCTAGGCTACATGACATCGCTCCTTTCTATTTAAAACGGGGAAGACAGCAAATATACTAACCCACCCCCCCCTCAGATCCCCGACACAGAGCTCCACTACACGCAGGGTCTACGGGTGTTCAAATGTTCATACATCCCAAAACCCGGGTTATGCTTACTTCTTTTTTTTATTGATCTGTTGCCCATGATGATGGGAACCTAAAGTTAAAGGGAGGCCCCACCCATCTACAAATAATTAATTAAAAAAAAATCTGATAGTGAAAATGGCTTTGTTTCACCTCTTGGGCAAAAGGGGTGATCTAGCAAAACATCGAAAAACGTTGTTTCCCAAATTTTTTGAAAAACCCTTTTTTTCAAAGATTTGACTGGCTGCCTTACTGGGTTTTTTTCCTTCCTTTTCCACAAGCGGAAGCCCCTTTCAAAGTGACACACCTGGCTGACACTTCTGGAGGGGTGTAAACAGTCCTTCTTATCATTTTAAAATTTTTTAAATGTATCAACCTGTAGCGTAGCCTCTGGGACCCCAGTGTACAATGCTGCAGTAGGTGTGTGTGGTACCCACCTTCGATGTAGTTCGGGCGCGGGTTGTCCACGGACTTTAAAATGACATCATTAAATCAGTTAACACCTTGCTGAGCTTTCACACGGAAGGAAGGCCAGTCCAGTGTCCACGGACTATAAAGA
This sequence comes from Sweltsa coloradensis, assembly GCA_024449915.1. Classification (NCBI taxonomy): domain Eukaryota; kingdom Metazoa; phylum Arthropoda; class Insecta; order Plecoptera; family Chloroperlidae; genus Sweltsa; species Sweltsa coloradensis. The sequence continues at coordinate 13,636 of JAMZAV010010035.1, forward strand.
CTAGAGCTAATACATGCAAAGCGGCTCGAGGAGCCATTGATTGGACAAGAGTGTCCCGAACGAATAACTCGGACGACATCGCTGCGGGGCATGATCTAACAATATATCTCGTTACTAGTAACGAGATATATTGTTAGATCATGGGTTACACCGGCCTCCCGGGGGACGTAGCTACCAGTGTTAAATGCCGCACGGAGCGCGTCGAGGCAACATCTACTGGAGGGAGTGGGCCAGGTAAGGTCATGACGAAGCTTGTGTTTGCCTTTAGTTTACTGGCGGGAGACGAAAGCCCCATCGCAGGTAAGTAGGGGATCATGCGGTAGAAAAAGGCAATCAACGGCTTACTGGCGACCCCCGACAAGTCCTTGATGGGGAGGGCACTATAGTGTTGAGGTAATGCTACGTAGGGTAGGGCCTACAGACCTACAATTATTTGTAATAAGCAAAGAAACTTAACTTGTGAAGATGGTCTGGAAAATTGAAAATTGTATGTAACCTGTGATAGATGGATAAAACAACTGCTCGAAATGGTCGCCACACAAACGCTGTAAATTGATGGTTTTAAACAATCTCTCTTAGTAGAAATGATTAATTTGACATTGAATCTGAAATTAAGCAAGCATAAATCAGGTGTAGGTGGCCCTAGGTGGCTACCTACCTGCTAGCCTAGGCCCTAGGCTAGGCCTACTATTCTTTACTCCTCCTAGATATTATCGGTCCTATAGGCCTAGGGTTAAGGGGATCATTTTTTACCTTATAATATTGTGCAATAACTAAGATCTACATATTATTGTCCATCATGGCTAAGGATAATCATAAGAATCATCTTACGAGTTATAAACATTGGAGGTTATAGGCTGGCGTCAGGTCTAGACAAGGTTAAGACAATTGTCAATTGTGAACATTTATTTATTAGCGAAACTCACTTATGAAAGAAAAGATTAATTTTTTTGTCGTTTCTGTTTGAGCATCCCCAAGCTGCATACGCTAGAACCATCTCAAAACAATCTTAAAAAGTACTTGATCGTCATTGAAAACGTGTGACAAGCATATGTCAACATGTCAAACGGGACCACATCAAGATGGCGATTTGGCGGTTCAACCCACACAGCACACCACGTTTTCAAAACGTTACTTTTTATGTTACAATGTTCCCAGAATGTTAGTTCAAATTATAACATCTATACAACGTACGAAAAATGTTATGTTTGTAACAATATTCTTTGGTTCTCAAAAACATTCTCACAACGATGTTGCAACATTAAGTAAACTAACATTTCGGTGGATAAAAACCAAACAATATTGACCTTTACTTAGTAACATTTTATTGACGATGCTATGACAATGTCGTGCCATTTTCCGTAAATGTCTTGGAAAAACCATGTGGAAACGTTAGAAACTGGCTCATTTCACTTTCTGAGAACGTTCATAAAATAAGCTCATACATTTGAAATCTCAACGGTTTTTTGCGGTGTGGGGTAGCTTGTCCTGTCTTGTCTGTGCTCTGCTCATTCGACAATCAGTCGTCGGGAGAGAAAGACGCGTGTACATGTGGCTGTTGTGTTTAACGTGATGGAGCGCGGCGGCAAAGGGCGGACGGACGGGAAGAGACGGAATGACTTTAAAAAAGGTGTGAAACGGGTCGTTTCGACCTAGGAGGATTTAACTATATTACCTCTGGAGGGGCCCTTAGTGCATCGCCGCTGACGCACGTTTCGACGGCCGGGATTTCCCCTCGCGCGCCTGCCTTCCCGCAGAGAGCAGGCAACGAGACTGAGCCGGCGTATTCAGTAGCTCGCGATACGTATGTTTACAAGTGCAAAACAATGATTTACAGTTGTCATTAGTGTTACAATAACAAACACGCTGAATTTTCCTTGCTCGTCCTTTACTCTGCATCGTGACAAAAAAAAAATACTGAGGATAAATTATGGGAGAGCCGAATAAAAGAAAAAAACTCAAAACTGAAAAAGTTAAACGTTTAATTTGTTAATCGTTGAAATAAAAATTTTTGGCTTTTTTTCCTTATTTCGCCGCACGTAGGAAAGGATTATGTTTCCTCTTATAACAAATTTTGTATGTTTGTTGTCGGAAAATGTGTTGTGACAGGGTTGCATTGTTTCGAGTACAGTTTTGCAAAGAAAAATTTTTCGTGTTTGATTCGTTCCTTGAAAATTTAAAAATATCACTAGATAGAGATACCACACTTTTTTAACCTAAAGGTGGGTTTTAGGTGTATAAAATTTAAGGGAACCACATTAAAAATATCACTAGATATAGACAAAACTTTTTTTAACTCAAATTAGGTTAAGGTGGAAAAACTCTAAGGGTCCCATTTTTTAAGGGTTTTTCTGTGAAAATAAATACAAAAATAATTGCTTCATCGTGCCATTTGTTTTTATCTTGCACTTTTTTCACATATTTTTACAATGTGGTCCACAGCGGCCACAAAACTTTGTGTTTAAAGATAATTTGTAAAAATTTTTGCCTACACTTACTGGGTCACCGGAAAAAGTAGTCATGAATATACTGTAGCAATTTGTTCATATAAAATGAACTTTTTGTGTAATGTGGGGACTAAACTTAATTTTTTCTTTTCACAAACTTTTTAAAAACATTTCGTAAAGATTGCAGCTGTGGGGTTATCATGTAGACTCGTTTAACCAGCTGGACCTCTCAGGTAACAAAAAAAAGTTTGGGGTATTAGTAAAATGTTAAGGTTTTCCCGAGGGCTGAAAAGGGGATTTAAACCCCAACATTTGTAAAAAAATCTCATTACAAGTGGTCATTGCTAGTGGATGGTTCGAATCCGTGACCTCCCGAGTCAGAATCTCGCGGTTTATACTCGAAATAATATGTAGTTTATTACATTTCATGCAAAACGAAGCCAGTGAAATTCGATTTTAGTCTGAATTTATAACAGAGTGAAATATAAAAAAAAAAAAATAAAAATACCAAAAAATAACAAAATTTTAAAATAATAAAAAAAAGGGTTTTAATCTAATCTAACATTCCCAGACCAATTTCGAGGATTTGACTAGGACAAGTGGCTAAATTTTGAACTTCACCAAAAAATATCTCAGAGGAACCCCCGGCATCTCTAGACGGATCGTCGTAATTAACATGACCAAAAACCAAAATGTCCCAAAAAATACTCAGAGCAAAAACCCTTTTAAAAAACGGCAAGCCCAAAAGATCAAGACAGTCTGTCAAAAATTTACATTCAACCCCTAGAAGTAAAAATTTATTGTTTATTTATTTTATGGTTTTTATTTCCATGTCATTTTAAAAAATAGCGCAAAAAAAAAGCAGTCCTAAACAAAAAACTTTGTATTTCGTAAAATAAAATTTATTTTTTTGGACTTTTAAAATTAAGTGAAATGTTAATGCATAGGAAGATTTGTACACCCGCCCAACATTTAAAACCGTTAGCCTTCGGGTTTATCATTGCAAATTGGAAAGAAATTTTTTTTACAGGCAATAAGACGAACATAGTTTTTTGTACGACTAAAGATTTGTGTAGTTCAATTAGAAACTGTTCCGCCTCGATTGTAATATTTTTTCCCCCATACGCGCGTGTTAATTTTGCCTCTCTTGTCTGGAGTCGGGCAGCGAGCGAGCGGCGCGTGAGGGGAGGTAGAGAGTGGGGATGCTTCAAGCCTTGCGTGTACTACTGCCCCCCGGGCCCCCCAGAGGTAATATACTTAAATCCCCCTGGGTTCGACGCGTCGCGTCGTTACCTTACTCTTTGGTGATTTTTACTTTTGGGAAAACCACTGGGGGTTCCATCTTCACGACTGATTGCTGAAAGTGCGTTTGTTCGTTGAATCTCTCATTCGTGATCGTGTTTTTTTTAAAGCTTTGACCAATGCCTGAAGGATTTTAATCCGCTGAGTGAGTGTTGAATTTTGTCAAGTTATATCTTGGATTACCTATTTTGCTTATACATAATCCATCTATTCCCATACCTTGCATTGATTCGTTTTTTTCCAGCCACGCTCGGCTTTGTATCAGCCTTAAAATTTATTATGGGCCCATGCTGTTAGGCTATAGGCCTACCATGGTGCGACTTGAATAAAATGTTTAAAAAAGTCATAAATTTTTGCCCGTGCTGTACGTTTTTTTATCTAGGCCTAAGTTGTGTGAAAAGGTAATATGTTGCTGCATAGCAAAGATTTTGAACTGTATTATTAATATATGGTTCCCCCCATATGATCCCATTTCCAATTTCAATCACGAAAAACTAATTTAATTTTAAACGGGGTTTTGAAATAATAATACGCACAAACACTAGTAATCTTTTGTCAATTCAGTGATACATACTGCGGACACCGATTAATCAAATTTTTCAAAATTAATTTTTTTTATCAATAATCAAACGATATCCAATAACGATTAACCATCGATAAATAGATATTTTCACAAACCCTAATTATTACATTATTTTAAAAATGTAAAAACAACGTTCTAGTAACGTTTCCCATGTTTTTATTAAATGCTACCCCAACGTTCATGAAAATGAGTATAACCCTTACAAGTTTTTACCTGGTCGTTTTACACAACATTGTGATACAAAGTTGCAGGACGTTAGGGTTCTAGCAGCGGGGAAATTTGGAATTTCATCAATGTTACAATAACTAAACCAAACGGGGAGGGGTATAAACGAAAGTTTAATAGAAAACTTTATTTAAAGTTTTAGGAAAACGTTCCCTCGGGTGGAAATTGCCACTAGCGCCTGGCGGGAAAATTGGGACCGTATCTAGCCTCATAGGGGTTTCAATCAATGGGTTAGGGTAGTGGACGATATTTGCAGGTGGTCCATGCAGAGAAGCTTTAGATGATTTTTTTTTTTAAATTGATTAAATGGCTTACATCCAATACCAGTTTACTATAGAAATTGAAAAGGAAGGTCGTTTGGGTTTTTTACGTTCTTGTGACTCGTGTGATCCCATTGGTCACTCAATTTTTCCGTAAATCAAATCATACAAATTTGTACATTATGAGACGTCGCACCCTCATCCCCCACGAAGCACTCTATTTAATACTTAGTTACAGAGCCCCAAATTTTTTAGACAGTACCAGTTGGAAACGGAAAAATGCATTTTGAAACAAACGTTGTTAAAAAATGGCTATAAAAAACAATGATTATGCGAGCATTAACGAAAACCTAAAAAGGATGTACAGTTTTCAGATAGAACAGAGAAAAAGAAGAAAGCCATATTACCTTACGTAAAATTTTACAAAGGATAAATTGGGGAAGACTCCTCCCCGAAAAAAAAATTAAACAAAATTTAAACCGTGGGGAAAATTTAAAATTGTATGTTTCCCGTTAAAGATAAAATTTCCTTTTTTAAGTAGTGGTGTGTATGAAACCCTTGTAAATGGGTTCGGTCACATTGGACAAACCTGTCGTACAATTGGGATAGAATCAAAGAACATAAAGCGCACGAAAACCAACAGAAGGACCTTTCGGCAAGCAAAACACGTGGGGGAAAATGCTTATGATCCCCCGCAAAAGATCCTTTTTTAAGATACCAAAATTCTATGCACAGAAGAAAACCTTTTTCTTCGACTCATAAGAGAATCGATTGAATTGCCAAGCACCCCAATAATTTTAATGGGGATATTGGTGGTTTTAAATTAAGCAAAACATGGAGTCCGATGATAGGGAAACTACTCTCAAGACGACAACAACAACAACAACAACACACAACAACAACAACACAACACAACAACAACAACAACCCCACTGCCACAACACAACAACAACAGCAGCAGCAGCATCAAAGAAGTCAGATGTTTCTAGTTTTTTGGACAATGACAATTAGAGCCAAAGAAGAAGCAAAAGAATTCAACAAAAACAAATCAAATGTAAAGTTTTTCAGTGTTGCCTCAGATGATGATACGCACAGTCGTATCGAAACGTCAGGTAATTTAATAAAAACGAACACAGCGAAATGACTCGTAAAATATTTGATTTCTCTAATAATAATAATGTGATGTTAGGTAGCGTAGGCTGCTTCCAATCTTGATTTTTTATTAAAATTTGCATACTAAAATTTGCATCTCAAGTTTACATCTAATTATTAATCAATCATATTCTTAATTACATGCCATGCATAAAGCCAGCTTCATTAATTAGACAACTCAATATTAATAATAAAATGATCATAATGATCTTCTGGAACGAAACTCAAGGTTTGGAAGTATTTAGAAACTAAATTTCAATCTAAAATCTCAACGCAGAGGCGTAGTGCCCTTCAGGTAATTGGTTTTCAAGGAATTGGTGAATAGAAATCATGTGGGTCGGAGACAGAGGTCTGGACAGAGTGTATGGCGTTGAGCTCAGCGTAAGCCGTCAGATGCCAGCTAGTCGGCGATTATTGTTCGGTTGACTGGTTACCTAGCCGAAATAACTGATGTTATCTTGGTTCCGAGTAGCTGCTACGCAGTATTTTTGAGAGTGGTTTCTTTCTATAGTTAGGGGTGAGTCAATAGGATGGCTTGACAAAGGGCTTAAGTCCAAGTATTTTAACCCAGGGACTGTGGTCTCAAGTTGAGATAGCTCGGGTATATAATTGGTCAGATACTAGGAATCTGAGAGGCTTCACCATGTCATTGAGGGGCCATACTGGTGTTTTTGAAGACACGGAGGGTTGCTCGAGAGAGTTGTTCGGTGGCGGTGTCCACGGGTGGACGTGTTGTGTTGGGAAGTCTTCGAGCGGAGGCCATCGATTCAGCCACGTACCGCTATGGCGTCGCGCGAGGTTTAATTGCTATATGGTTGCTACAGCTTCGGGTGGCAATCAGAAACCTAGATTTCGGTTCGGTTCGGGTGAAGTGTGGTGGTAAAAGTAAGATTGAGTTAATCGGGAAAAGTAATTGTGTAATGTAATAATTTTTTAAGTGTGATTGCATAATCAATTTATGTTCAGCGTGTCAATGTAATAGTCTTCGGTTCAACCAATGTCAAATGTGGTTCATATCAACAAAATTCGTCGAAAATATCATCTCTAAGTAAATTTCAATAATAAATAATCAAACTTTGTTTGATTATTCTTCGTTGTCATCAGATCACTCAAGGAGTGCTGGTTGAGTAATTTTTCTACGAGAGTGACTGTTTTTTTTGTCAAAGTAATTATTGTTTCTACGAACTGTAACGGCGCTAATGCTATAAATATCCGAATCACCAGATTAATATATCACCAGTAACGTGTCATGATCATTGATCAACAATAAATATAAAAATCTACGTGTGTCTGTTGACACCAATCAACAATAGAATCATCGAGAATTCTCGTCTAAAGGAGGACCTATCGTGTGAGCTGATGTTGGATGCCTAGGAGAGTAGATCGACTCCCGACATCGCCCATATCAATGGATTAACCCGTCAACATTTATCATCGTTCCGCCTCAAGATAAATCTACGTATTCCCATAGTGCAACGTAAAGAATAGTGCTACAAAGTGTCAATGTGCGCATATAAAAATTAGTGTCATCGTATCATCAAGTCTCCACAATTGGATTAAAAACAATTCTACGGCAGAAGGTGAAGTACCTGTCAAATGACAGTTCAATTTATCATTTTTGTATTTTGTAAATTTAAGATATTTTTGTCATAAAAATGTTGTATTGTCACCTAAGAAAAGTTCAGTCGAAATAGGAATTCACGAGCTCGTTAGGCAGGTAAATTAGGAAAGAAATTTGTATCACCATATTGCAATTGTCAATAGTGAACCAGACATTGTTCAACATTTATGCAGTATATTTCCAGTAGTTAGACACCCTGACAATTCCTACCCTAAGGTTAACCGGACGCTACGGAGGGCTGGCTGGAGTCCGACGGCAAGTATCCCGCCGCCGTAAGGAAGTAAGGTAGGATTAGGTTGAATGTAAGGACGTGTATTTATGACAGGATTTTCAGGTATTTAATTAATTAATTATTGTGGGAATAATTAATAAGTAGTAATTTTCTTTAATGAGTTTTATGCTTAAGTCTGAGCTAGTAATCAAAATTATCAATGTAAATTAGTCTGCCAAGTCCAGAGTCGGGCAACTTTAAGGGCTTGAGTATCACAATTTGGCGCCGCAACTGGTTGGGCACGATTCGCTTCACGAACCGAGATAAGAAAAATTTGCAATAAACATGGCAGGAATAGAAGAGGGAAAGTTCAGGTAACAAGGGGATATCAAACAGGAGGGCCTGACGATACTACTTTGATAACCACGGATCTGTCAATGATAAACTTTCCAGATGACAGTAGCTGTCAAGCAATCATGAATATAACACCACCAAGTCTTGTAGTGAACACGCTAGACGAAACAGAGCAGGAGGAGGTAGATGCAGCTCTGAGGAGTAGAATAATGGAGCTTTACCTAAATGTGGGGGACACTTATGGCCTAGAGTGGTACATTGATATGAATGTGAGGAAAAAAATGCGAAAAATTCAGTCAGAAAACCAAGCTAGGATCGACGAAGAAAAGAAAGGAGTTCAGGAGGAAAATCTAGCTATGAAGGAAACCATAAGGTCTCAGTCTGAAAAAGAGGCTAGGATTGAGAAAGAAAATAGGAGGCTTGAAGTTGAATACCAAGCTAGGATAGAGAAGATTGAGAAAGAAAGTCAGGATAAGATTGAGAAGGAAAACAGGAGGGGGGAAGCAGAATATCAGATCAGGATAGATAAGCTGGAGAAAGAAAGTCAGGATAGAATCGAGAAAGAAAACGGGAGGATTAAATCAGAATATCAAACTAAGATGGAAGAAATGAAAATGATTCAGTCAGAAAATCAGGCTAGAATAGACGAAGAAATGAAAAGGATTCGGTCAGAAAATCAGACTATAAAAGAAAATACTAATATTCAGTCAGAATGTCTAGCCAAGATGGAGAAAGAAAATCGAAGAATTCAGTCAGAAAATCAGGCTATGAGTAGGATTATAAGGTTTCAGGCAGAAAAGCAAGCTAGGATGGAGGAGGTAGAATTCTTTGATTGTATAGAATTTGGAAACGATGAAGAAGAAATAGTTGAAGGTGTCAAATCGCTCCCTGAGAGTGAAGGATTAGTACAGGAGGAGATTTACAAGGAAGTTTGTAGGGAGTCCGATGAGACTCAAATATATGAAATGTTGCCGCCTTTTTATTACTACATATGGTTCTACCTTTGTGTAATGACAAGAGAGTATGAAAGAGTTTGGTATGTCCAAAGATTAAACGATGGATAATGAAAGTAGGAAGTCTAAACCCAAAAGAAGTTGGTGGGAAGGAATACAATATGGATTGTAGACAGAAGAAAAAACAAGGGGTAGAAAAGGGGATTATGTCTAAATTTAAATTGAGTTCCATGGACAAAGAGCATGTAACTTCATCTGTCAAAATAAAAGAGAGGGAGATAGTGGGAGGTAACAAGCGGAAAGAAAGACTAGTGAAAAGTGTTTTGGCTAGGTTTAAAACCATATGTTTTGGACAAACACAAGAGGCGTCGAAAGTAAATATCAAAGGGATAAAGAAAGATGATAATGAAGCAAAGAAAGTGAAAATGAAGGTTTT